>JASDQU010108844.1:12672-24119 GCA_032191745.1 Picea mariana
TTTTTTTTTTTTTTTTTAAATAATCCAATTAAATTTTCTTTTAATATTAAAAAACGAATCACAAATGGTTCTAGTAAATTTATCATTCAAATTAAACAAAATCGAAAGGGATGCAATCGAAACAGGATAATAATGCTCTGTTTTTTAGTTGCCATAAAATCGGGTCAAATAATAACCAAAATGTTTCATATCCAAATGAAATTAATAGTGAATCATATCATATAAGATACGATGTAATCATAATCAATACAATCATAATCGAACACAATCATAATCGATTTGTTACGGCTGTAACACTGTGCATAAGATTCATATTGTTTTAATCAAATGCCAATATGGAAAGGCTGTTACGATTATAGTCAAAATGAAACATGCATAACAGCATCAACCAAACTTTGTCATAGAATCCGATCGCTGAGTGTTACACAGTCAACAGACAGGATCAAAATAATGATCAAAACCATCAACAGAAGTGATAATCATAAACTGGGCAACAATCAAAACAAATCGTGACTGAGTCAAATATAGAAACAAATCGTAATCCTGGGCATAATCACTTTCATTCCCCAAATCAAATTTAAACAACATGTTTGTTGCAATATGAACCGAACTGATAACATGGTCAAACAATGCGAATCGATTGGTTGGGTATAACAGTTATGATTCATATCTATTCGCAATTTGGTTATGTATTAACAGAATGGTATTCGAATTGGTCGAAAAGACATGGAATATGAAATCATAACAGTTAACCATTATTGCCAACCATATCGTATAGAATATAACCAATTCGAATCGAAACATTGACTGTGTTCAAAATTGAAAAAACATCTTATGTTTAGAAAAGATATTAACAACTTCAATAAGAAACAGAGTATTCAATTGAAGCCAAATTGAAACAATCAAATCCATACCATGATTAATCGAATCAAAACTAAATCCAATCAAAACTAATCTGGGAAGCGATATTCAATTAATCAAAACAAAATTATGCATATAGTGCATGCTTATGTGTCAAAGTAAATCCACACTGTAAACAGAGCTATGAGTTTGTCATATAAACAGGTGATAGTCATACCAGTGAGACTGCTCGAGCTATGCCAATTTTGAATTGACGACCGCTGTAGCTAACTCCACGTTCTTAAATAAAATCGAACCTGTTGTTCGCTGTTTCTTATCAGTGGATTGCAATTTAGCCTTCTGATTGGTAAGCCATGGAACTTGATCCTCCAGAGAATGAATTCTGGACTGCAGCATTGGCACATCAATGTAATACCTTTCTAACCATGAGCCACACTGATCACATGGTGGAGCAGCTGGTTGAGATGGAGTAGGAGGGGGTTTTGATGAGTCACTGAGGGTTTCACGAGGCATTTTGATGCTTGGATAATTAGGATCATTTTTCAAGCAAGGTGGTAGGTTTTTCACAAAGTCGTATGAGGGTTTGTCACACAGACCTTCCGAATAGGGATACTCACTTGCCAGGTAACGTTCAACCTCCGAGTTAGAATCTTCACTCACCATGATAGGGTCAGGGTTGACAGGAGGTCTCGGTTTGTTTCTTGCCATGCGAGAGATTAGAAGGGCATTCTTTTTTCCTTTGGAATTCGCAGTAGGTTTGGATTTAGGCCTTTTAGCCACTGGTTTAACAGTTTCGACATCTTTGGTCATAGAATTGGGTAGGTCAATAGGTGAGTCGGGTAGGGGTTTAGGTAACAGAGCACTGTAAGGCATAGGGGGTACAGACTTGCTCTCGCTCACCATAGGTTTGTCAACTTGTGGTGGGCGCGAGTCTTCAAAATTATTGCGATTAAGAAAATCATTCCAACAGTCTCGGTGTAACCTCAAATGACAAACCACAAGAATTTTAATTAACCCAAAGTGAAAAAGGCTGTTATTGGCCTGGTTCCGTTTGTATCTTTTAGACATTTTAAACAGACTCCTATGCAAGTAATAAGGCATAATAAGCTCATAGCCCATGAAAACCATAAGTAGCCGAAGGGGGTACAAGAAAACGAAACCATACCGGCCCTCGCAGGTGATAAACTGCTTGGTTATTATTAGCAAGTCGCGCCAACGTTGCTTGAGCATATTCACGGGCAAGACTTTGTCACAGGAGCTCACCCTTCGTGACTGGAAGAGCAATGTCCACGGGACATCCTCCACTTTGCAATTTTTTGACCATTTCTGTCCAGTAGCAGGCAGACCGATAGCTAGACTGAGAAATTGCTCGTCAATTTCCAATTGGACATCCCCAACCTTGGCTCGGAAACCATCAAAGGTTAATGAGAATTGCCGAGCCACGCAAGGGTTAAAACCATCGAACTTTTGTATGAACGGGAGCCATCCAAATTCTTCAAGGTCACTGTAAGCACTGTCGAACATCAACAAAGCTTGGCAACCATTGGGTTCAGCCCTTACGACTGGAGCCATGGTGCGGGCACATGGTAGGGTTTGGATTGAAAACAACAACAAACAGGAGCAAAATCGTTTGGGCTAACAGCTATGAGCGCTCAAAGGGGAGGCAAATTAATGTGCGCGTGCAAGGGTGGTGGGATTATCCACCGCCATGCATAGCAATAATGACACAGTACAATGCTGTTCAATCAATCATAAAACACAATATTCGACCAACCCAAGATTTAAATGGTGGATAATATACCAATGCACCATTGCATTGTTTGAAACCATGAACATTCAATATAAAATCAAACCCAAAGTTAAATATGTGCCATTGTAATAATTCAACCCATTGTCAAAAACCCAAATGTTTAACCAACTCACCATGTGTAATCAAACATTTATAAACATTGTGACCAATGATTTTATAAAATCGACAAGCTGAGAGCTTATAATAATAAGGATCACATTATATAAAGCAAAATCAACCATGACCCTTATAGAATCAAATATAACCCATAAATTTACATGCTGAATGCCTTATCAATCAAATAAAAGTCAAGTTGTGCAATCAAAGAAAGAATAGGTAAATGGACATAGTTCGAAAAATCATTCCAGCCACTTAATAATAAACCAAAGGCAAGTACCAGTCAGAATATCAATGAGAAGATCATGACAGTTCAAATAACGATGGAGGAGTTTTCATGCTTATAGTCGTGAAAACTAAATGGAGATGAATTTGTAAATGTCGCATGAAATGAAAATATCGTCTATTTGCAAAATGTGACGTCAATTTGAAGTTCAGAAGACGTAGGTGTAGGCAGCTTATAGGGCAATAGAAAAAATTGAATTGTCTGCCAATAGGATGGGAGACCAGGTGAGGTTTCTTCCCAATGGTCTTCGTCAAGTATTTGTGGGGTGCGAGCATAGCATATTTATTTCTATATCCAAGCTTGAAGTCACTGTTCTTCAGTAGTGGGATCTGTCCTAACTGGCTCCCAACTACGTGTATTCCTTTTGAGATGTACGCGGTGATCAAAATGTATTCATAGTCGCATGGGATTCTATCACAGTTAACCATGCCATCCAACGATAGAATGTACTCTAGTAAAATCGACAGGATCTGCTTCGAATTGGCCATATCTCCACGATGCTTACTTCGTTGCTCAGTCACGAGGTTAACACGGCCAGAATGACATCTAGTCGAAGGGGAAGCCTGTAGTTCCCTAGTCGACAATGCCTGTACTCCTTCAAACATAGCTCTATCAACCATGAAATTCTTAAGAACCTCCTCGATGGACTTCTCTAACTCAGTAGGTTCGCCTGACATTCTCACTATAAAACGTACAGGTCAGGGTAGGTGAACGGATAAGTGGACAAATGGACAATGACGTATAGATTATGAATCACAGCTCGACACACAATCAACTCCCAGTTAGCTCCGTTAATCAGGGGTGGCAAAAAGTGGTCCCGACGCAGCGTCCGACGGATTAAATAAACAAGCATCATAATGAATTCTTCAAACGGGCAGGAATACTTCCATCAATGCAAATCTGTCCGTTATAAAGTGGTCTCAACGTCCAACAGTGGTATATCCACCCATAAATGCATTTCATAGCCGTTCCAGAGTGTCATTCTAATGATCGGGGCACTTCCAATGGTCATATGGCTTCGCCGGGGTGAAGTCCCATTCTGCATGGTCCTGCTATTCCGACGAGGTTCGAAATCTGCGAACCCACCTCCTACGAGGTTCCAATCTGTGAAGTCTTCCATATGTTCTCTATAGATTCCTGTAGTTTTTCTAACTTGGCTTTATTTTTATTTCTCTTCCTTGCCTTCTTCCTTGTAATCTGAGTCTCTCTGACAGTTTTTGGATTCCTATTTCCATTCTTATTCTTATCTTCTCCTAGCGTAGTGACTTCACACTGCTGATGTGCTCTCAGAGGGTTTGAAGTTAATACCTCTTCATGCATAGATAGATTCTTTAAACCTTCTTGCGTTCTTTCAACTTTTACAACTAATTCTCTTGCCTTCTGTTGCTTCGACTTAACTTCTCGTTCTACTATTAGTTGGTCTATTTTTCTAGCTATGAAATCCCTTAGTTCTTTCTTTTTATTTTCTGTATCTTCTTCCTCTGCTTTCCTTCTGATCTAATCCTTCTCAATCCAAGTCTTTCCTAGCAAAAGTGGGAAAGGGGTGTTGTTCTCAACAAACTTAATGACTTCAAATTCCTCTTCAGTCGATGTTCCATGGACAATGATAGGTAAATTAGTAACTCTTCCACATAGGGTTATCATATTTCCCTTAAATAAGCCAATTCTTCCCAATGAAGGTACCATAGTAGGCTTTCCCAGAATTTCCCAAGTGCCTTCTGTCATAATATTCACTTGTGTTTCTTCATCCAAGACACGGTCTATGTCGAAGTCTCTTATTCTTGTACTTATGCGTTGTTTTTCTTGCATGATCTCTGGTAAACTGACATATTTGTGATCATTCATCATTTCTTTAAATTGGGATAACAAAGTCTGATCTTTCTCTTTATGATTCTATAGCATACCCTTAGTCTCTTTATAGTTTTCTTGTCTCATGTTCATGCTTTCAACTTTAGAAATCATTCTTGGACAATCCTCAACTTCATGACCAATAATTTTATGACAAAGATGTCTCGGGCATTCCTTAGCAAGATGTCCTGGTCTTCTGCAGTTATAAAATAGTGTCAATCCTCTCTTTCTCTTGTAATTTCCCCAACTTCTCCTGTACTGCGCACTAAGATCACAGTGCTTGACCTGCAATCTGCAAAAATTCTTTCTAGGTTCCTGCATCCACTTATTAGTCAAAAAATTCCTTCTATGCATAGGAATAACAAATATTTCTTCGTTTATATTAGCTTTACTTAGATCAACGCTTTCTTCCAACTGCACCCTAGATTTCAGACTAGGACAAAATCTATTAAACATACCTAAATTCATGCTTTCGAAACAAAAATTTTCACTTATCTTACTCTATCAAAGCACAAAGCTTTACGTCTTTTAAGATCTTACCTCTTTTCTTCAGATCATATTTCTTTCTTCGCATAGAGCTTCGCAAGTCAAGTAGAGTATTGTGCACTACAAAAACAGATCTACGCACAAAGATTCTCTTTTCTTTACTTCAGTTCCCAACATTCACAGTTTCAGTCTCGACAACAGAACCATTTTTTAGCACAGGGGCAGACGTAGGGTTCAATGCTTCAGCAACGCACCAACAAAACCTAACTACCATCCCTTTCGGCAACACGTGTGAAGCAGACGAAGTCTCACCCGAGGTAGAAGCAGGGGGGGTTACAGGACTTAGGTGTCTGTAACTAAGCTAGGACACAGATATGTGATTATAACACTTGACAAAGTACTTTAATAACAATTAGAAGATGATATGTATTAGTTCATTATCTTTTATTAACATCGCAAAACAAACCCTAAAATAGATCGGCACAGTAACAATAAAGATCAAGCACCTCAACCACTTAGCACATAGCAATGAGTTAGATCTAGCATTCATTCATAAAGCACAAGTAAAGCACTAAGCAACATCAGATCTATACATCATACATAATAACAAAATCACTAAGCAGATAAATGACTAACACAACATAGCACAAAGAACACCAAAGGCACAAGATCTACGTGGTTCACCCAGTGTGGGTGTAACATACCCCGACCACCAACATGCCGGGGAATGCCACTACTCAGACACTCAAACTAGTTCTGACAACATATCGTAACGCACCCAGTATCTAACCGAGCTATGTCACATAACTTTATTCTCTTTTATATACGTATATACTCACATAGACATACATACATAATGACTGCATGAAATTAAACATATACGTACAATGCTCTAGCAGAAACTTCTTATATATAAAGCATAAAAAAATGGTTGCATTATGTAAATATACGATTTCAGACTAAATTAACAGTAAACACATACATGCGGCGTATATAGGGGTATACCCTTAACCATACGGACAACTATGCTCACAAAACAATATAACCCATGAAATGTTGCATAAATGACAATACAACATATAAATTCATCACATAAATGATACTTATCTTAGTGAGAACGACACCAACTGCATGCAGACCATCCACAAACCTCCCAACCTTAGACTACACTGTTCATCACTCTCAATAGTGAGTCACCCCCGAGCTGGGACTAGACTCCACCCAGGAAAGGGATTCCTAACCAAACTAAAGGATCATGGTCAACCAGAAAGATTCCCTCTTAGGTGTTCACTCGAAAATGGCCTACAACCTCACCTTCCCCACATGCCTGTCCCACCCAAGGAAGTGTGCCCCTTCTCTACTCAACATTCCTTCGGTTGCCCCACTTCCCTTCCAGGGCTTCAGCAACAGGTCGGACCAGAAATCTCAGAGCGTTGTAGCCGCAGTTTAGAACCTTCAGAAAATCGATCCTTAGAAATTCTCTCATTCAGAGAATTTCTCACGGGTCTGACAATTTGCCTCTTTAATTCCGCTCCCAAGCTGATAGGTATACCAACAGGAATGGTTATCAATCTGGTCTAGTTACGGTGGTAGGAGGTACAAGGTAGCTTAAGGACTCACATAATGTATTATTGATCCTGGTTCTCTTGGTTGTCCCCCCAAAATGGTAAGGTTTTTCCTTTCTACAATGGCCGATCCCCCCCAAAGGAACTAAGTCTCGGCAATAAGTATGCATGTCTCCAACTTGACACTTGTCATGATGGAAGTTGCTCTCATACACTTGTCCCATACTTTAGGACTTAGGATAAACTAATTATCTTTACTTTATGTTCTTAAAGAAATATTAATATAATATTTCTTTTCGGCTCTAAGCTTTCTAGCTTAGCCTTGTTCTTAACTTTAGGCCCTCCCTTTCCCTATTTGGTTGGAATCTAGTCCCCCTTCTCTTTTACCGTGGTCCATCTGCACGCATTGATGTATTTTATATTAATCATGAAACATATACAAAATAGGTGCACTGGCCTTTGACATCTAGGCGCTCTGGCCTAATTTCAAAACATAAGCGTTCCAACTTATAATACTGGTTCACCAACCTATTACGCATATCATATACATAAAGGTTCATTGACCTTAATATTGCGCACACTTTAGTTACTGCGCGCAGTATCTGCTAACCTCAAAGTTGTGCACACTTTAGTTACTGCGCGATGTATCCTCTGTCTTTAAGGTTGCACGCACTTTAGTTACTGCGCGCGGTATCTATAATTATGCACATTACATCACTTTACTACGTAGTATATTCGCACACCATGCCATGAAGGTGTATTACAAAAAATGATGTCTAAACAACCTACTACCTTAATATACTTGGATTGTATTTACATTTGGGTTCGACCGAGGGATATTACAGTGGGGCTACGTCCACCAACTGCTTTGTCTTCTTTATTCTTCTTCAATCTCTTACATTCATCTGCTCTTGTGCACTAAGCCACGGAGCCAAGCTTCGCAGAGGACAAGAGATCTGCGCACTGAGCACCAGATCCTCCTTCCGAAAATTAGGTCAAGGCACAGAGCCAACTCCTTTATCAAGCATAGAGCCTTACATACACTTTCCATTGCATGAAGCACTCATAACTACTTGCAATTAGGCACTTAGACTTTTCTCTCTAAGTCTCTTACATCTCTTTGCCAACTACTTCTACCTTACAATCTTACTTATTTATACTTTTACAATTAGGCCTAATCATGGGTAAACCCATGGGCCGACATCCCATAACCCATTACAAAAACCCTAATGAACCCCTTTTTGGGTCCACATAGCCCACAAAACAAGTGAGATCCGCGATCCCAGCTCCGCCTGGGCGCTCCATCTTTGATCGGTCTGTCAAAGTCCAAAAAGTGGTCAAACCTGACCAAGATTTCCTCAAAACTTTGTCGAGGGCCAACAGTGATATATAAGATTTGGAATAATATATATTTGAGTATGAATAGTTTAACAAAGGAACAACACCAACAACATCATAATTTGCACAGAAAAACACTAAATTCTTTGTCTATTATATTTGGGACATTACAATATTTTACTCAATAAAATTTTAAGTATATTTGTACAATTTTTCAATTCAATGCATACAAACTTCACTCTTCTAAAATATTCTAATCAATTGAATTATAAATACATATCTATCTCCATCCCCCTCGTGCATCAAGTCTAATATGACAGACACACTTAAAAAAAGAAAAATAAAATTTATGAAGGGAGCACTGGTGGTAACTCTATTTACAAATCCTACTCACAAGTTTGTAAGGAAGTTAATATTCTAATTCAAGAGTAGTTACATAATGACGTATAAAACTATTTCTAATTGCAAAATTATTCAATATTGGAATTTGGACCAAGTAAACCATTAGCATGTTAAGAAAATGATTATTCTTTCATACAATTGAAAATCAATATATCTTCAATGGGATGGGGTGCTAAAACATGGGGTATGGATGGGTTGTTCATCTACCACTTTGCAAGCTAAGGATTCCCCACATAACTTGACACGTGTGGAGGGTTTTCTCGCTGTAGGAGATTTAAGGAAAAGTGATGGGGGGAAGGACTTGTGATTCTTCAACCCTCTACAATTATAATGAAAGCTACTAAGAAGAAGGGTCGAAGGTATGTCAAGGTGACTGATGAAGGTGGTTTCAAATGGAAACTAGTGAAGTTTTATAGTGTTGGTAAGGATGATAGTGGCATGTGGTGGATGAGGTTCGACTTTAGAGTGATGATGGTTCTACATCGGGGTAAAATTCTCTTGGGGAAATGATGGAAGAGAGCTTGTTTACAGGTGGGATGGATGATGGAGTTTTGACGTGAATGAGAATGGGCTAGAAAAGGGATCCCTTTCAGTATGTTTCAACCTTTAGGCTCAAGTAACTTGTATTTCTTTCTTTGGAAATGGTGGGGTTTGTATTGCATTTTTATTTCTAGTGTTTATTGTGGTTTGTGTGGAAGGCTCTAGCRTGATCTCCATTTTCCTAGTAAGTATTAGRGCTCTGCCAGTCCCTTGTTTGGTTTCAGGTCTTCTTGTGGAGCTCTATCATGTCTCTATTGGGAGTTTGAAATTGGGTCGTGCTCCACCTCTTTGTGTGGCATCCACAATGATCRTTGGTTTCACTTCCACCCTTGGGGCTTTGGTACTCCCCTCGGGTGATATTTATCATATTTTCAACCATCGTTGGTCTCAAACAATGGATCTTGTATTCATTTTGTCATTTCGRTGGAGGGTTCACGCTTAATGGTATGRCTCATGGTGTYAGAAAAAATATGGGGGATTGGAARAAGAAGGCCAAGGAAATGGAGGACAAACCATCTAGCTCAAAAGATCTTGTAYTCTTGACACAAGCTATGAAAGAGGCTKGGGAAGTAGAGAAGTTGTAAAAGGGGAAGTTCTAGCAAAGACAAAGAAGAAGCTCGAGGAGYTCAAAAAGGAAGTTTGAGCTGAAGTTTGAGCTCTAYAGTACASCATCCCAAACGATCWATTTTTGAAGGAAGTTGAAGGATGGGTTAAAGACCCATTCTATACAAATCAACTCTTTTTATTTAAACAAAATAAATAAATATTTAGCCACTCTTTTTATTTAAACAAAAAGATAGAAAATCAAAATATCAAAAAATAAAAAATTGAACATAATGCCATTAACTTTTACCCATATTTAACTCGGTTAATCGTTAAAAGTACTTTCATTGTTTAAAGTATCTGATATGCTATAAAAGTCGGCTTCGTTTAGGGTATTTGATTTACTATAAAAAGTTGAACCTTCAACTACCCTAAAATCATGTTTGAAGTTGTTCTCTTATGCATATGGATATGGGGTCGTTTTTCGACTTGTGAAAGCATTATTATATCACTTTCGACAGATCCTTGGGATTTTACAATACTGAATTAACACGTTAACAATGGATGGTCGAACTTTATATGTGGGAAATCTTCCTCATTATATTAGCGAAAGGGAAGTCGAAGACCTATTTCACAACTATGGACATATTGTTGATATTGATATTAAGATTCCTCGCAGGCCTCCGAACTATTGCTTTGTTAAGTTTGAGGATGTTCGTGWTGCAGAGGATGCTATTCGTGGCCGTGATGGCTATAAATTTGATGGGAGACGATTGCGAGTTGAGCTTRCCCATGGTRGTCGACGCCAATTTTCATCTGATCGTTACAGTAGTTACAACAGTGATATGGGACAAAGAGGAGAAGTGTCTGAACGATCTAAATATCGTCCCCGCAGGAATGATAGCCATAATCGTAGCCAATCTAGGTCAAGGAGCCGAAACCGCAGCAGGAACCAAAACCGGAGCCGGAGCCGGAGCCGAAGCAGGAACCGAAACCGGATTCGGAGCCGAAGCCGAAGCCGAAGCCTAAACCCCTTTCGCAGCACCAGGCAAAGCATCAGGCGCAGCAGCTCTTCAATGCATGGATCACCATCACGCTCAATTGCAAGGTGCAGGCAGAGGTCCACGTCCAGGTCGAGGAGCCCTCAACGGTCGTCAGCCAGAGCGGCAGCGCCGCAGCCGCAGCCGATCCACATTTCGGCAGCCGATAAAACTGTAATTCCCAGAAGCGGCAGCCAGAGCGGGCGCCGCAGCCGATCCTCATTTCGTTCATCCGCGGTAAATCCTGAACGAAGAGATTACTGAGAATAGCATAGAAGATGGCAAGAGATTTGTTCAGAGAACTAGAGTAATATTTAGAATTATGAAATCTAGTTTCTATGAATTGGGCGAGTGACCTAGTTGCTTACCATTTATTTTTTCAGTAATAAAAGCATTCGATTGAATTTGAATTAAATTTTTATTTGAATCGACGAGGTGAATCCAGAGTGCTCATGAGTATTTTAATGTCCAATCCTCCCTGCTGAAGTCCCACGCAAGACTAGAAACATGAATAGTATCAATAATTGACCTGAACATTTCATTAATATCCCAGTAAAATTTGGATTCCTTGTATTTATTTTTTATTATCATTGACTCATAAATAATAGATTGTAATTTCTTATATTAGATTG
>JASDQU010108844.1:27779-47004 GCA_032191745.1 Picea mariana
CTAGTTTCGCTCCAACTATTTTTGTCCATACCCCTTCTAGTAGCTGTAATGGTGTTGCACATACTAAACTATTCTATGGCTAGTGTAGACCACAATATAGCCAATTTCAAAGAATAATGTTGATCTTTCCCAAAAATTATCCATGATGAGGTTTGAATAACTATGAATTAGTAATAGAAGGTCTTACCTAGTTTCGCTCCAACTATTTTCGTCCATACCCCTTTTAGTAGCTATAATGGTGTAAACTAAACACTAAACTATTTTCGTCCATACCCCTTAGGAAAATTAGTTCCATACTAAACACTGTAAACTAACCACTGTAAAGGAGATCAAATTAGATACAAACAAATTAGAATTTAGGGAAGGTAAAGAAGACATATCTTCATTTTATTATAAATAACAATAATACAAAGAAATGTACTTTATTTTTTTGTTGGCAATGTTCGTAATTAGTGTCTAGATTCCTTTGATCTTAGGCCAATTAGAATTGCATCACCTCCAATATTCTTCTCCTCGAAAGTATGAGGGAACATAATAAAAGTACCAACTTTATATGGGTGAGTGGTACTTTCTTGTGCAACTTAGGAAAAATCATAAAAGAGATGTGCTACTATGGCCTAAGGTTTTCAATTCTAATGCATCATGTGAATAAATGCACTAATGTTAGATATGGGAGAAATAGTTTGATTAGTGGTCATTGATGTATGTACCATTAACAAACACGATATAACCCACTAATAATTATAATGAGTATCAAGGTACCAACATGATATAACCCACTAATAAATCCTTCAGCAGTGCTGAGAAGAATTTTTCCATCGGCCCGAATATGATTTTTGGAAGAGATTCCTTTGTGGATCAAGATGTTCCTTGTAGATAAGGGGATAATACGCATAGATCCTGCTAGGATGGATCTATGCGTATTATGCCCTTATCTACAAGGAACATCTTGACTAAAGAGTTGCATGAAGTTCATAAGCCAAAAGAAGATGCTCATGTACGGGTAGTTACTTGAGGAGGCATCCGCATGGGAATGGACCTAGAATAAGGAGAATGTTTAGGTCAAAATGTAGAAGCAAAGATCATAAATTTAGCGTAGGCACCCCCATGTTTGAGGGTATGCAACGCAAACAATTATTGCATGACAGACAAAGAAGTCTACAAAAGGACAGGGCATGCGAAGAGTGATAGCACATAACATAGAGGTCATTGGAGGAAGCCCGTGCACAACACATAACATAGAGGTCATTGGAGGAAGCCTGTGCACGCACGAAGAGTTATAATGAACAACACAAAGGTCATTGGAGGAAGCCCGCATGTGCAAAGTAATATAGTGTGCAATGCATAAATCATCGAGATGAAGAGTCAGATGAAGAGTCATAGTGGGAAGAACACAAGGGAATGGAAGAACTATCTGTGCTTAAAGAAATTCAATGCATGAAGTAAGAGGAAATGCATCCCAAGTGAATTTTGGCAATGTTTCTTGAAGTTGCTAAGTAGAACTAAACATTGATGGGGTAAAGAACAAAGAATACTTTGAGGTGATTGATACCATGGATGACTCAAACATCTATCCATATATACACCATATATACTTGGTATTGACTCGGCGTTTGATAACAATGTCATGCTAAGCCTAAGCATGTGATTGCATTGTTGGATCCAAATGAAGATGATAGATACAATGAGCCTATGGATGAAGATGCACATAGTTTCATCATAGAGAACATATACAACATCACAGGCACGCAAAATATTATGTGAATGCAATAGTTGATGGTGAACTGAGATGGAGAGGTGTTGGCTCCTATGACATAGATTGAGAGTATGCTATGGATGTTAGAAATAATCCTAAATCCTAACTAGACCTTCACAATTGATTAGTTATAATACATTTGTGGGGTTGGTACATTGAGTTGTACTATTAATGTGTCATTGATGTACACATGAATTGATTGGGCTTGGTGTCTTTTAGGCCCATCTTCTTGTATTTTATTTTCTGCCCTTATTTCTATCATGTGGTATCACAGCATGTTTTGTGATAATTGAGATTGTGATGGCTCAAGAGAGGGCATGCTCGGTGATTTGGTAACTGAATGGTGAATGCCCATGGTGGTTGAATGAAGCATCATAATGACCTAATCGATAGGCTGGCTGTCGTCTTATATATTCCTTCTGAAGTGGTGATCCATTGCTGAGGGTTTGCGGGCAAATATTTGGTGAGAGAAGGAGACGAGAATCAACTCTCGTTTTGTTTGAAAGAAGTGAAACCTAAGTTGGTCCGACCCCTTGACGTGAAGAACACCAACTGTTGAAAGGTTCCTGCTACAATGTTTGCACATTCTTTGATTGGTACCTCATGACCTGCGCGTAACACACTCCGACCTGCATTGATAAGGTGCTCAATGGACGGAGAGGATACCGACCAGACTGGCAAGATGCAGGCCAGTTAAGGCAGCGAAAAAAAAACAAACAACCCTCACCCATTCCCAGCAAAGAATTCACATACAATTCTCGGTTGATAGGGTTTGCTTACGGAACCTGCGGATATGGATCTTAACTAAGACAGAAACCTGGGTGTTTGGCAAGGCCTGGGTAATTATTTTGGTATTATTTGTTAACCCAAATGCTTTGAGTGTTTAAAAAAAAACGTTTTGAACATATTTCTAAGTGGGAATTTATCATATACGATTTGGTACAGTTTTGGTCAAAACATTAGGCCATTTTCTCTTAAACCATGAGAAGCTACTGTATGGAGGTTTTCTTGCACAGAGTTTGATTCTTGTGGACTGAACGGGATAGTTTGTGTGTGAATAGGGTATCATGCCTTTCTGGTGTGGATATTGGACGTGTTTTCCTCGTAAATTATGGGCCAGAATATGGAAATCTTGTGGTGATTATGGATGTTGTCGGCCAGAATCGGGTATTGGTTGATAGAGAATTTTTCGTCTGATGGATAGGCTGGCATACGAAGCCAGAAACCCTAACGTCCGTTTTCTTAGCTTACGGTGACGTTGAGAAGACTGACATCGTGGTTGGCAACGTGAGCGCCCTCGTGATAGACAAAGAGAGAGAACGCATAGAACGATGTCATTCACGTCATTATGAACCGGAGAGCTGAACGACTTCATAAAGGTTTTTAACTATAGGTAAAAATGCCCACAAGATATTTGCTATTTGAATATATATTTGCAAAAGGACGGATTCTCTGCAGTCCAGAAGAGGTACAATCGGTACCTTCACAACTATTGTTGCATTTGATATCAGTTCAGAAAGTTATTGTTTTTGGAGTAGGCTAATTGAACAATCTTCTCTCCCTAGTTTTGCTTTGCTTTTTAGGTAAAAATATTGACCTGAATCAGGTCAAATTTTTAGGGGTAGTATGAGAGTTTGGCATGGATAAAGTTTCATGTATTTCAAAATTTTATTCTAGGAGTTTTGTTCTATTTTAAACCAATCCAGATACTCAGAAAATCGATCAAAATTTTGAATTGACAGGAAATTTAAAAACTAGTTACCAAAAAACCTACCAAAAAAATAACTAGAGAAGAAAGATTACTACCAAGTTAGCCCACTCCATTGTTTTTGTGTAAAGCATTTTATGCCCCTTAAATTTTATTCAAGTATCCTCAAATAAACTTTTGTGTAAAGCGTTTTATGCCCCTTAAATTTTATTCAAGTATCGTCAAATAAACGTGAGGTTACGTTGTGCATATTAAAATTTTGGTAACGTTTATGGTAAAATAACTCCATCATTATTTGAAAGAACCAACAGGTTTTTATCATATGGTCATCTTGGTATTGAAATGGTAACTATTGTAGCGTAAAATAAGAATTGCTGACTCCACTGCTACGATCTTCGTCAATGAAGATCTACTTGAAAAAAATTGCACCATTGTATATGTTTTTTTGGTATTTCATTGATAGGTCGAGATTACTTATGGGATTGGTTTGAAGCTTATGCATAACAGGACGAAGTTTAGTTTACATTCACATGAATTTCCATAGCCATTTTCCCGCATGACCTATTTCTGGTAATTTGGAGGTTGGTTTCTTTGGAGGGGAAGATCAGTCCGACACTCGAGACTATTGGAGGCTTGAGATTGATTTTGCAAAGGGAACGTTTGGATGTAATATCAAAAGATATGGTTACAACATGTTGATACCGGTGGTTATCTGGACGGTCATGATACAAAAAGATACACTCGAATAGTTGATGGTCAACAGGAGGTTTGAGCCATTACAAAGAAACACCGATAAAATATATGGTTGGCTGCTAAGGGAGTGTATCTTCCAATTTCAAATAAAAAAATAACAAGAGAGAAACTTGGCATAATTTTTTTTTGTAAAGAGGCCAATTTATCATTGTTGTTTGCAAACTGAAATCAACATTGTTATGTGTTGATGAGAGCTTTATAGTCTTCCCACGTTTCATGGATGGTATTTTGACTTTGTATAGGACATACAATTCTCATGCTTTTTTCTCATGGCACACTGTTAAGGATTTGGGATGTGTTGGACATGTAGCCAATTCATTTCTCATTAGGGTTTGCTTTTGCTTTCATTAGTTTTGGGTTCACTTCACTGAACACCTACAAGTTGTCTAGCTCATTTGTTACATAGTGAGTTTTCTAGAAGTGGTGACATCCACTTTTGTTGGTTTTTCAAGAAGATTTTCATCTACACTCATGAGGTTTCAAAACATGAGTTACAGTTTGAAGACTTAGATATGTTATTAGTTTTTGCACCATTTTTTGTTGCTAGTTAATACATTTGTACGGACTTAGATTAAAGGGGGGTTTGTTAGAAATAATCCTAAGTCCTAACTAGACCTTTTCAGCCTATCTTATTTGTCTTATTGTCTTCTACATTTTGTTAGTTATTTTATTTTCTTTCCCTTGTTTCTATCAATGTAAAGATGTTAGAATAAACTATACTAGGTATCAACTGAGAGATGTGCATGAATTATGAAAGAAGTGCATTGGTTTGGATCAAAGTTGGGCAACCCACCGAGATCTCAGTTGGGGAGACAAATGGTAACAAGTGCCTATAAGGTACCAAACAATACTCCACTCTAGAGGGATTCTATGCTCCTGATAGTGGAAACACTCTCCAAACCACTAGATAAACCACAAATGCACAGAGTGATGTCATTCCATGGATTGTTTATTAGTTCGGCTGACGGGGTAGTGCGACTCGAGGAAAAATTCTTGTGGGGGATTATCAACATGATCTTATTAAAGAAGTGTGGCAACCACTCAGGGTTGGATGTGTTAGGGACCTAACGTACCTAACCCCTCAAGTGGGTAGAATAATATATTTCCATGTAATAAAGGTCAATATTAATAAGGTCTAGCAATGAGGAATAAGTCAAATGTAAGAAGACCTAATAGAAGCTTACGCTTCTAGAAGGATCTTCCTCTAGAATGTTCTTTTGATAGATATATTTAGTATAAATAGGAATAGAGGGTATGAGAAGTTTTGTCTTGAATATTATTGTAATAGAGCTCTGCTTTGCTAGAGGTTGCCCCCTCAAAGAAGCAACTAAACATTGCTCTTACTAATCAAAGTGTTATTTCTGGTGTTATTATGATATTATTATGATATTATTGTGATGTTGTTATATCATTGTTTATCTGCCATTTTTAGCTAATTATTTCTATTTTGCATACTATTTTATAAGTGGAATATTACAAGTGGTATCACAACACCTTCCTCGGAAGAAAATTGTGGGTTAAATTTTTTCAGGGTAGAGACATATTCCGATGTCTTTAAGCTACAAAGATTTGTTGTTACATGCATAAAACTGTGGTCGGGGATTCATACACACATGAAATACAAGTAGTACTTAAGCGCAAATTTGTTTGCCACCATTGTAACCCTTGTTGGTAACCCTTCGAGTGGTAGCGCATCAGACATCACCTGTATATGGATAGACCTAGATCTCCTGAAGCCCTCCATAGATAAACCGATTGTTCACTTGACTGCTATATTTCCACCGAGAAAAACACTCAGGAAAATACTCTCTAGTACCTAGGTAGTCGGGTAGTATGGCTAAGGGTACAGTCTAGCATCCTTAGTTGGTACCCTGAGATATTGGGCCGAGCAATACTATTGGACCCCGCACGTATATCAGAGAGATATAGCACAGGGAAAACCCTTGTCTATAGAACCCTTGAATACTCTAACCCTTGGAAAGGAAACATAAATAGAACTAGCAAGATCTATTTCCATGCTACAACATCTTCTGCATTCTAGTTGTGAAATTACTACACATTTATTCCATTGGATTCCGCTTTTCTCCCTGGTTGCAGTCATACCCTTCATTTTTAATCCTTTTTGTTTCAGTGGACCCGACCCCTTCCCAGTTTCCCTATTTTTTCGCTTATCCCATTATATTTCCCTTCAAGCATTGATCATTGTGGTACCTATCACTTCTAAGTCTTTTTTTGTGGTCCCACCCACCCATTTTTTTCCTTACCCTCACTTCCCCTCTCAAACTGGCCACCACTCGCAACCAAGACCTCCAAACTTCCTTCAATCAAGCCCATGTCTCCATCTCACATCTCACATCTCAGATCGATTCTACCAATTCCCGCATTGACAACTTGGAAACCAACCTCACAACCCAATTGACCTCTCTCTAGTCTGTTGTCAATCAATTGTTGAACCACCCTACAGGTCCTTCCTCATCAGCACAACCCGATGCTATTGATTCCTCTTAGTCTCCTCATTTTCACTCCAACTCCTTTCATCGTGAACCCCATATTCCCCACATAGAGGTCAATAAATTTGATGGATCCTATCCTACAGGTTGGGTCACTCAAATGGAGCATTATTTTTCACTGCATGGTATTACTGACGAGTTGGAAAAACTTCAGTATGCTTTCCTCTATCTAGATCCTGAACGCTGGCAATGGAGAAAAAATTCACGTGAGGGGTATATTTCATGGACCTAGTTTCTTGCTGAGCTCTATGCCCTCTTTGATACTTATACCCACTATTTCGGTCATTGGACCAAGTTGGAATAGTCTGGCATAGTGGAAGACTTCATCACTGCTTTTGAGCATTTGGCCTTTGGAACAGAGGGTATGTCAGATGTGTTCTTCTGTGAATGCTTTATCAGTGGTCTCAAGGATGAAACTAGATCCCAGGTTCTCATGTCCCTCCCTCCAACTTGGTTGGAAGCTACTCAACGTGCTAAAGAAGCCCAACAAGTTGTTTTTTCCTAGAACAAAAAACCCCGTTTTGTTTCTCATCCTTGACCCATTAATCCTAACACCCCTGTCACTCCCCTCAAGGTCTAGAAACTAACTAGGGATGAAATGGTTGAACGCCAACTGAAGGGTCTTTGCTATGATTGTGATGAAAAATACTTTCCACGACACACGTGTAAGGAACAAAAACTATTTATGGCCATTTTCGAATATGTTCCTGAAGAGGATGTGACAATTCCCTTGGTTGATGAACCCTCCCTTCCCAATGCCACCTAGGAGCCTGTTGACCCACCTGATGTTGACCCACTTATTTCCTTGCATGCCCTCACTGACTTCTCAGCCCCACAAATGGTCAAGCTCATTGGCTACATTAAGCACAAGGAGGTCATCATCCTTGTTAACAGTGGTAGTACCCACAATTTTATTCATCATCACATTTCCTAGGAAACCAATTGCTATATTCATGCTGTCAATTATTTTCAAATTATGATAGCCAATGGTGGGTCCATGAAATGTGGTGGGCGTTGTGAAAATGTACGTCTTAAAATTGGACATTACCAACTGAAATCTCATATGTTTTCCATTGACATAGGAGGTTGTGACATTGTGCTAGGCGCTGAATGGTTACGCACTTTGGGTCCCATTCTTATGGAGTTTAAGAAATTAACCATGAAATTCCAAGAGGAAGGACAAAGGTATCAATTCCAAGGTCTCACGGCTGGTTCTCCTAATATATTTAGTTCCCATCATATTGAAACTATCCTGAAGAAAGACCACTCTAATATCATTACTCACCTCCATTCTATTCAATCCGTTGAAACACCCTCTATGCATCCTGACCTCCAAGTTATCCTATCCAAACATCAAGCTATTTTTTCCACCCCTGAGGGACTTCCTCTTCTCTTGGTGTTCATGATCATTCCATTCCCCTTGTTCTTGGCATTCTTCCTCCCAATGTTCTCCCCTATTGCGACCCCTTTGCCCAAAAGAATGAAATTGAGAAAATAGGGTAGGAATTTCTCCAAGTGGGTATTATCCACCCTAGTACCATCCCTTATTCTTCCCCTGTGGTCATGGTACTTAAGAAAGAAGGTACTTAGTGTATGTGTCCTGACTTTCGTGCCCTCGATAAGCTCACCATCAAGGAAAAATCCCCCATTCCTATCATTAATGATCTCTTGGATGAGCTGAGTGGTGCTCAATACTTCACTAAACTTGATCTACGTTCTAGCTACCACCAGATAACCAAGACCTCATGAGGGTCACTATGAGATTTTGGTCAAGCCCTTTGGCCTGTGTAATGACCCCTCCACCTTCCAAAGCCTCATGAATCATGTCTTCTGTTCTTTTCTCCGTCATTTTGTCTTAGTTTTCTTTGATGATATTCTTATCTATAGTAAAACTTGACAATCTCATCTTTCTCATGTGGATCAAATTCTCCATCTACTCTCACAACACAAAATTTTCCTCAAACGCTCTAAATGTGCCTTTGGAGCCTTAGAAGTAGATTACTTGGGTCATATTTTAGGAAAGGCTAGTGTCTGGGTGGATCCTAAAAAGATTGTTTAGTAATGAAAGATTGGACTCGTCCTAAGATGATCAAAATATTGCATGGTTTTTTGGGTTTAACTGGATATTATCACAAGTTTGTTCGAAATTATGTGAAGATTGTAGCCCCTCTCACTACTCTCCTTAAAAATAATTCTTTCACTTGAAATCTCACAGCGGATCATGCTTTTCAAGATTTGAAGGAATCTGTTTGCACTACTCGGGTCTTGACCCTTCATGATTTCACAAAATCCTTTGTCCTCGAATGTGATGCCTTATGCAGAGGAATTGGAGCTATCCTTATGCAAGAAGGTAGACCTTTGGCCTTTACTAGAAAACAATTTTCCAAATGCCATTTGGGCCAATGAATCTATGAAAAGGAAATGTTGGCTATTCTGCATGCAGTGGATCTCTGGCGCCCTTATCTCTTGAGGAAACGCTTCCAAATTAAGACAGATCATCAAATCCTCAAGTATTTTCTAGAGCAATGGCCTTCCTCTCGAGAGCAACAAAAATGGGAAACTAATTTGTTTGGTTATGATTATGAGATCATTTACAAGAAAGGAAAAGAAAATGTGGTTGTTGACTCTCTTTCTCGAAAATATGAAGATGAAGGGTCCTTTTTTCCCCTCTCCTTCATTGTACTAGATTGGCTCCATGTTGTGCTCCAAGAATGGCTACATGATCCTAAAATATCACATATGATCCAACAATTGAAAGCCAACTCTCCATTTTCCCCAGGGTACTCTTGGCACAATGATGAACTTCGCTTAAATCCACAGTGATTTCTGAGCTTCATGCTACTCCCATAACTAGGCATTCAGGGTTTACCAAAACCTATGACCGGGTCAAACGTTATTTTTTCTAGGATGGTATGAAAAAGGACGTTCGCACATTTTTCACAGAGTGTGATGTTTGTCAACACAAAAAAGGAGAAACAATCAAACCTCTTGGCACACTCCAACCACTTCTGATTCCACCCGCTATATGGAGGGACATCTCTATGGATTTTATAATGGGATTACCTAAATCAGGAAATAAGTCTGTCATCATGGTGGTTGTGGATCATCTTTCTAGGTATGCTCATTTCTGTGCTCTTCAACACCCATTTACAACATCAACTATGGCTCAACTTTTTATGGATCATATGTTCAAGCTTCATGGCATGCCTCATTCTATTATTTTTGAATGAGATCCAACTTTCACTATAAATTTTTGGAAAGAACTGTTCAGGATCTAGGGAACCCAATTGCATCTCAGCACTGCCTGTCATCCCCAGACTGATGGTCAAATTGAAGTCGTCAATAAGTGTTTGGAGACTTATTTGAGGTGTTTTTCCTCTGAAAGGAAAAATCAATAGGCTCAATGGTTACCATTAGCTAAATGGTGGTACAACACTTCTTACCATACAACTACTCACATGACTCCTTTTGAAGTAGTATATGGCTAAAATCCACCTCCAGGTCTCTCCTACATGCCAGGTGTATCGAAGGTCTAGGCGGTTGACCAAACACTTACAGTTCGCAAGGTTATTCTTCGTACCCTCAAAGAGAATTTGGTCATGGATCAGAATCGTATGAAGCAACAAGCCAATCAAGGTAGCTTAGAATGAAAATTTGATGAAGGAGACCAGGTATTTCTTTGGCTGCAACCTTATAAACAAACGTCACTCAAGGCTGAACATAGCCAGAAATTGGCACCCAAATTTATGGTCCTTATACAGTTCTCAAGCATGTTGGGTAGGTGGCCTATCAATTAGATTTACCCAATCATTCTAAGATCCATCCTTTTTTTCATGTCTCTTGCTTAAAGAAGGTGATTGGGAATAAGTGCCAAACTCAAACCAACCTTCCTGAGTTGGATGAAGAAGGATCCATCTGGTTGCAACCACAAATAGTTTTGGACTAGCAGGAGTGTCGTCTTTGTCGATGTACCATCAAGGAAGTGTTAGTTCAGTGGAAGGATACAACTTTAGCAGATGCCACCTGGGAGCCTGCTACCATTCTGCAACAATTTCCTCATCTCAACCCTTGAGGACAAGGTTGATTCTAAGGGGGAGGGCATGTTAGGGAACTACCCTACCTAACCCCTCAAGTGGGTAGAATAATATATTTGCATGTAATAAAGGTCAATATTAATAAGGCTTAGCAATAAGGAGGAATAAGTCAAATGTAAGAAGACTTAATAGAATCTTTTGCTTCTATAAGGATCTTCCTCTAGAATGTTCTTTTGATAGATAGATTTAGTATGAGAAGTTTTGTCTTGGATTTTATTGTAATAGATATTTGCTCTGCTGGAGGTTGCTCCCTCGAAGAGGCAAGTGAACATTGCTCTTAGTAATCAAAGTGCTCTTTCTGGTGTTATTTTGGTATTATTCTGATATTATTATGATGTTGTTATGGTTATATCATTGTTTATCTTCCATTTTTATCTAATTATTTATGTTCTGTATACTATTTTATAAGTGGAATATTACAGGATGTGTTGCAATAACATCCTGGCATGGAAAGTGTGTGCAAAGTGGAAATGCACTACATAAGAGTAGGATAGGACTTAGGTAGAATAAAGGTAATAAATGGGTAAGTTAAGTATTTTAACAGAATAAATTCAAACATGATAGGTTGTACCTACGAGGGTATTTCACTGATTCAAAAGGGATTAAGGATTAAATTTCCATGTACAACCCACATGGTGAAAAAACTAGAGATGATAGTTGGCCACCTAGATGCAGGCTCATATGGTAGTGGAGAGAAAAGTTGTTAGTGATGGCATAGGTGAAGAGAACATGAGAAACTAAAATAATTTATGGAAACAATTCCCCATGCAACTAACTATTATGATAGTGGAAACCAATGCAGGTTAATCCCACTCAACGATCGAGTATCATTGGGAATAATTTAACTAGTGAGTATTTAACATCCCACATGCTATTCATTCCCATAAATTTTCTATAGTGATCCAAGAATTGAGCCAAGAGTAGGACCTACAGTAACCTAGACATTGAAAAAATTACAGTTTGAGTACCCTCAGGCCAAAAATTTATCAAAAGGGTCAAGTTCAAATTACAACTTCTGTAGAATTATTAAGCCAATGCTCCTAAGCATGGTGAGGGAGCTCCATATTCCAGTCAACCTAAGAAATATAGAGAAACAATGGCTTCAAAAAGTAAACCCCATGCACAATATAAAGTGAAGTTGTCAAAAGACCAATTCATTCCTGAGCCTGAGATGCCAACTAATGTCAGTATGCAAGGCTCATTGTATTGAATGATTTTGAAACTCAAATATGTTGACCACAAAATACAATAATAAGAGTATTTCAATGCATACGTATATCTCGCTACATGGCTTGATGGAAGTGAGAAATCAATCATCCAGAAATGAGATTTAATCCTATGAAGGAGTCAGAGATAATGTATCTACAATATTTCCCACACTTCGGGTGTAGCCATCCATCAACCAATGCATTTCAATCTTATTCATCGGGTTGCAAGGGGGGTCCCTCTGACTTTACAATTCTCATCAACTTATTTTTTATAGTATATATTATGTAGCTTACCCTAAATATCTTTTTCTAATGAGCATTGTCCCATTTTGACTTTTACCAAATCAGGTAATGGATTTAGGATGGCATGCATTGTTATTTTTTTGTTCCTTTTCAATTCCTTCTTGGTTGCATTCTTCACAGGTTTCTTTGTAATGATGTATCCTACAACAATTGAGTACCAAACATCATACCCTTGTGCCTCCAAAAATATTTTCATTTTTTGGCTCCATATCTCATGATTCTGACCATCAAATATTGGTGTTCCATTATATGTATAATCCATGATCTAAATTCCAGTGTTTAGACTAATTTTGAATGACCTACTCCGGTAGCAATTGTTGGAATATTCACCAATACTAAGAGGGGGGCGAATCAATATTGAGCACTTTTTACCTTTTTAATCAAAACATGTAAACATTAACTTATCAACAATTCCATTCACTTATGATTTCATTTAACATATCATAAACATATAATCACAACTGCACAATACACAATAATTTTATGTGGAAACCCAAATGGGATAAAACCACAAAATGTTTTTTAATAAATATCTTCAAGATTAGAATCACAAAAGCACAAACTTACGAACTTCTTCGACACCAACTAGAAGAAGGCACCAACCCCATGTTTACATGATGCAACCTAAAGGAAGCTACAACTCCATAAATTTTCCATCTCCAACTAGAAGGAGGCTCCAACCCCTTGATTTAGAGGCTCCAACCTGAAGGAAGATACAACTCCATGTATTCTCCATCTTCAATTGGAAGGAGGCTCCACCCACTAGTTTATAAGATTCAACCTGAAGGAAGATATGACTCCCTCTATTCTCTATAACCAACTGGAAGGATGCTCCAAACCCCTATTTTATAGGCTCCAAGATAAATGAAGCTACAACTCCCTAGATTCTTTATCACCAACAGAAAGGAGGCTCCAACCCCCTTTCATCGCCCCTTCCTTCCTCCCTTAAATATAAATGGAGAATCAACCTATCACTATTATTGTCACTGATACTAATACACCATCATCAAAATGGATATATCATCATCATCATCAAAACTAGATCCACCATAACCGATACATCATCATCATCAAAACTAGATCCACCACAACTTATACATCGACATCATTAAAGCTATATCAACATCATCAACCTAGGTCCAATTAGAAACTAGGTCGACATAAATATCCTAGGTCCACATGGGTCCATATATAAACCCCACAATCACTTCTTAAATTTATATCGAACACCTATTTGGGACTAGTTTTAGGATTAGTCTCAAACCCTAACTTCCAACAAGTATAACTACGTACCTGTAATGAATCAAGGTCTAAATTGTGCATAATATTTTTCGATATATTCTCTGAATTTCCTACAAGTTTCAATCATTTATACATCACTGAAAAAGAGATATAGTGAAAATGGAAGATTCCTAAATTCTATCCTATTCTGGAGAGTGCACATGTACAACATGCCACACACTCAATATTTGACATCTAATTATGAAAATCATGCAAAAAATACTACATAATGTAATTTTTCCAATGAAATTGGTCTCATAGAATTTTTATCCTTTATGAAGACGTTATGAATGTTTTACCTAGAACACTTGTTTGAGACTAGTAAAAAATCATATCTTCGATAAAGTGTATATCCAAATGACAATGACCCTAAATCTGAAATTCGTACCACAAGTACCTTGATATGTCTTCTCAACAAATTCCAAGTTTTTCTATGTGAATCATTCTAGAAAAAATGTTATAGAAAAAATGGAAAGATGACATTAAAAGAAAATATCTTAGAACACATCATCACAAGACTTCAATTTCCTTTAGAATTTTTCCCTTCTTCACTTCATCTTCTCTATGAAATTCACTTCCAAGCTTGTAATAAGATATCACAAGATTGAATTATGAAAATGAGAGGTTCTTGATGTGTATTTATACCCTTCCAAGCACCTTCTTTACTTGACTTTGAGCCGAATTGTAACTTCTTGTTTGCAACAACCTTTTCTCCATTTCTTGACATTAGGGCCAACTTATAACTTCTTAACCTTATATTCAAGGATTCTTGACCATACTTTGGGGCTTCACCTTTGATAGGGAATAACTCCTCAACCATGAGGAACCACATGGCGTGCCACCTACCATTGCAGACAAGTTGACGAGGACTATCAATCCATGAATGTTTTGCATGCATTTCCAATGTACTTCATACTCTTTTTCTTCAATCAACTTCGATCTTCATGACCACACCTCCAGGGATTACTAACCACTTAACAATTTAACCATATTTCTAGGGCTTCTTGTAGAATTCTTCAAAGAGTCTTCAAGTGAGGTCCATGCATAAAGCTATGACATAAGGGGACTGTTGATTTCTTTTTGTTTTTCTAATAATTAAATTATTGTATTATTTTATTATTATTTAATATGCAAAAGAATCACAACTGAAAGATAGATATGCATAGAACAATAAGATATATCCTTAGGGAAACCTTCAAGGAGGAGAAAACCCTGCAACCTTTCCTTAGTATAGATTCCTCCAATATGTACAATGTCATACAATGCTCTTTCATGAAATCAATACCAAAGAGACCTAGATACGAACCGAAAACAACCTCCTAGATAAGTTCTTACTACTCTCTTGTACTTGTATTCAATGAATGATTGAAATGACTTGATATAACCTCTATTTATACTCTAAAATACCTAAAGACATGACTTATCAATAAACCCTTTCACAATTACATTTAGGAATAACCAATACAATTACACTTAAGAATAACATCTTAAATTACGTAAAATCTCAACAGGGACCACTTTGGAGACTTCTTCAAATACACCCATCACTTCTAGAAGCTTCTAGACTTATTATAGGATTGACATCAATGACAACTAATTTTCCAACATCCACATGTCACTTCCTAAATGGAATTTCTTAGTAATCATGATGTCTTTTGTCATTGGGACATGATATTTTTTATCATCAACTGAAAAATCCCGCGGTTAGATATGCACAATGATTTGAGTCGTTTATCCTGTTAGTGATCAACAATCATGATTTCACCATATATAAGTCTAGGATATGGGTTTTGGACCATCGATCTGGAAATTTTATCCTAGATCTGATCTGAGTCGTTGATCTCTTCTAGACATAGATTGGTCACTTTTCCTTTAACTTTATTGCACCTTCTAAACCCTGATACACTGTTGTTTGTCGATTTTACTCTAGATTTGATGGTCATATTTCTTCCCATCGTTGGATTGTCAGGAAATTTGTAGCCTCAAACACCTTGAAACCTCTAATACACATGGTCCTCTATAACGAGAATCATCGATATAAATATGGATCGAATGGTCATGATTATCCAGTTCTGTATAGTTATGACCTTACTATGATCTCGATCCAACAATCAAGACTTAAATTGACCATGATCCAACAATCGTTGTTCCTTGATTCTTACAAAGGGTTTCTTCAACATCTAGTTTTCCTTGCACGCAGAACATGACTTGATCATTGTTCATTCATGACTCCAAATTTATCAATTATTGATTTGAATGATCCATTATCACCCTGGAGGCATTGATATCTTCAATGATCGATGAAGGATTATGATCATTCCCCTTTAATATAAATATTTACCACGTTGGACTTGAACCTGCACAACACTAATTAAGGAACAATCTATCACATATAGAATCCAGTATGGATTTAAATAACTCAACACTTCACAAAACACCAGACAAACACACAAAGATTCTATTAATGAATCTATACACAATTTACACAAGGCCCTTCTCACCTTTCTGACCTGATTTACATTTAATTGGCCTATGTTCAACATTTTGGCCACAATAATCCATCTACTCACACTCTACATGTTTCTCACTCTATATATACATACACTTCTTAATTAATATCTTAATTCCCGAAGGCTTACAAAATATACAACACAGGGATGAAACCTGAATTCATTTCAGATCCTACTTAGACTATACAAATTTTGCAAGGCTCTCTCAGATCCACAATATCCTCAAGACATTACTCTAGGATTTCTTCTACACCTCACAACTCACGAGATCTACCATCATAGGAAGATGCACTTACATTCAACCAAACTCAATTAAGCAAACCCTATCCTATGCATTCCTTCTAGAATTTCAATAAAATATAGGAATTTACAATAATAACAAGTTAGGGAACCAACTCCCTTGGTAAATTCATATACCCCCTAGGTCTATTCAACAAGGTATATTTTGGAGGAAAAAATGCTCCCACATCATAAAGGCTCTTCCAACTTATGATTTTCATCATGTTAATCTATTTTTGCAAGCAACTCTAATATTCCTTCAGGCTCTTGTTTATCCCAAAACTCATAGAAAATTCATCAAGTGTTTTCATCTTATTTACTTTCTTTGGGAACATGGATATTGCTCTCCATATTTTCTAAGTTTATTAATATTAGTGGTTTATGCTTCTCCCATGTGTATCACTACACGTGCTCTCTAAACCTTGTGTCTTGGGAGTCTTCCTCTTTTTCTCTACTTTATCATATGCCAATTTCATTATAACTAAAACATATTATGGATTTCACTCTGCCATACCTCCATGGATTATCCATAATCTTGTTGGATTCTTCATTTGGTTGATTATCTTTGTATGCTTGAAGGATATCTTTGACATTTGCTTTTGTGATTGCTTAAACTAGTTGCGATCACTGTCTTATTTCTCTTATCAACATTCTTCTCCTGTCATTTAAGACTAGTTCCTTTTCCTTCACAACAACTTCATAGTCTTCTCCTACATGTCCCATTCTTTTAAAAAATATCTCCTTGTCATTTGAATTTTCAACTTCTTTTTCCTTTTTCACCTAATCTCATTAGACATATTTTCAGGATGCCAATTCTCTACCTTGGTTTGATTGACATTAAGAGAAACATCCCCATATCTACAAAAAATCATTTTCCTGATCATACCTTTTNTTTTTTTTTTTTTTTGGTGATGGAATTATGTTCTTTGGTTTGGGCATACCAAGCAAGTTCATATTCTTGTTTATCTTCTTTTTCTTGTTTTCTTTTCCATACCCTTTTGTATCCTTGTCTATAAAATTATGTCATGCTACTTCTACAATCTCATGCTATGTGTCCATAGTTATTTCATTTGCAACATTCAACATTGTAGTGTACATGAGCAAATGGATTGTACTTTCTATCAGTATGCCTAGGATAAACTTTAGCCTTGATATCCTTTTAATTCTTTTATGGGATTTTACTCCTATTTCTCATATAATTGTTTCTTCCATAAACTTTGCAATCTACTGCCTTGTGGCCAAACATTTTTCAAGAAAATGATTTTGGTACCTGGTTGTGAAGGGTCTTCTTGATGGAGCAACTCTCTGAACTCATCCGTATCTTCCTTGAGTGAAGGATCAATATCTTTCTAGTTGTGATTTATTTCTTTCTTGTTGGATCCTTTAATAACATTTGCATAGCTTTTAGGATTCTCCTCAATTTTATTTTCTAGTGACTTAGAGATTGTATCTTCTTTAGTTTATTTTTTTTATTGTATTAATAACCAATACTAGTATTGATAGATGGTGAAATTTGATGGTTAAGAATATTATCTATAATTGCAATACTCTTTTCAAATTTTAATATTCTATTCAGTTGAGTGACTGTATCTTCTAGTTCTTTTCTTAGAGAGGTAACTTCCACTTCAAGTTTTTCACAACATTCTTCTTTTTCTTTTAGTTGTGTTTCTATCAATTCATCTATCCTTTTTTATTCTTCAAGTTGGATATCAATTATCTTTTTCCATTTTTTTAATGTCACTTCTCACCACTTCTATTGTCCTCTTTGCCTCTTCCAATTGAGTCTTTAGGATGATAATTGTCTTCTCTGTTTCTTCAAGATCATGTTCCTCCTCTTCATATTTTTGTAATTTCTTTTTATTCTTTTTTTTGAGTCAGTCTATTTCTTCTAAGGAAAAAATTATTTCTTCTTTTACATATTCTTTCACTTCAATTTCAAGATTTCCTTCTCCTCTCAAATTTTTGCTTTTATTTCCTGGTTCATTAGACTATTTTTCTAGGATCTTGAAGATAATCTATTCGAGTTCACTCTCACTATTATCACAATAGTTTCTATCCTCATTGGTATATAGATTCTTTCCATTCTTGTAATTTTTGAGTCTGGAGTCTGCTTTTGCATAAGGACATTTAGTATAAAGTGTCCTACTTCTCCACAATTAAAACATTTGAAGGGAATATTACCTTTGTATTTGCATGTCCCTCTCTTCATATTTCTAACAAAGATAGCTTCTTTTGCATCTAATTCACTATTTGAGATGTCACTTGTTTTGTATTCTTTTGTTCTTGTCTTCTTTGATGTTTTAAGGGTTGCTTCCACCTATGACCTTTGATTATCTTTATATTATTGATCAACATAATTTGTTTCTATGGATATGAGGAGAGATTGTTTTGTGTAAATATTTTGTGGCTTCTACCAAAGTTATTTAGTTGATGTACATTGTCCTAATTTGACTTTCCCTAAATTAGATAATCCGCTTGAAATGTCATTCATTGATACTGAATTATTTTCACTTGAATCCCTTATAGCTTCATATATTGGAGGAGTTTTTGACGGTGTGTAACGAGTGACAATTGATTGCTAGACATCACACCCACATGCCTGTAGATATGTATCCATTCTTATGTTCTGGAATAAATGGTTTATTTCATCAAACAAGGGAGCTTCTTTTGTGGATAAGCCTTCATATTTATCCATTTGTGTTGTAGGGATTCACCTTCCAGTGGTTAGACTGTTTTGAAGGAACCCTCTCTGATACCAATTGTTGGCACACTTAATTATAATGAGAGATAGAGAGAGATAATAGTAGAGGGAGAGAGAGAGAG
>JASDQU010108844.1:47095-104766 GCA_032191745.1 Picea mariana
GAGAATTGGGGAAAAGAGAGAGATTGATCCACATTATTTTCAGCATGAAATGGGAGTAGATATATAATAAAGAAATGTACATAGATATATTATATATCTAGTAATATAACAAAGATATAACCATAAACATAGAGATACAATAATACACAATTTTGAAATGTACAAACTGTAGAAATATAGAGTGAAAGACTCGCTAGAATGGTGGAAGCTTATCTCTGAGAAGAGATGTGACAACTACTTTCATTCACAAGAAGATGAAGATGGATATGATTATTACAATGAGGCTCCAAAATACTTTTCAACATAAATAAAATACAAAACCCTAACCCCTACCTTGACAACCCAATAAAGTTGGATCCTCTGCTGGTGAGTTCCCTTTACTTGTGTGTACATTATCTGATCAGTTGATTCCTATTACATGTAGTCAAGGTTGAGATCTATTGGTGTCAGTTGTTCTACGATCTCTGAGGTTTCCAATATTGGTGGAAAATATGGCCGAAGGAGGTCCACATTGAACAGGGGGTGCAAACCAAGGAAGGGTGGAGTGTTGAGCTCAAAATAATTGATACCCACAACCTTGGTGATAGTGTAAGTCCCATAGCAAAGTGGGCAAAGCTTCTGATGGGGCCCTGTAAGGTGCTCTTTCTACAAATGTAACCAGACCTAGTCTCCCACCTGAAACTAGTGTGGTACCCTATGTTGATCATGGAACTGCTTGTACTTAGCATTGGCTTTCTGCAAAATCTCATGGACCTGTTGGTGGACGTGCTAAATCTGCTCAATGAATCTGGTGGCTTTGTCGGTATCAGACTGAACATGGGAAGTGTTTGTTTGTGTTGTTGAAAGAGGTAGTGAAACATCAATGGGACCCAAGGGTTGAAATACCAGCCCCACTTGAAATGGGTTATGGTTAGTGGAACTATGGAGAGCCATGTTGTAACTATGCTAAACATAAGGAAAACTCTCATCCTATGTACTCAGATGTTTAGATTTGTACATGCACATGATGTGCACAATCATCCGATTGTTGACCTCTATTTGTTCATCTGTTTGGGGGTGGAAAGAAGTGGATTTAGTGAGCTTGGTGTCCAACAACGACCAAAGAATCCACCAAAATGTGTTGATGAACTTGATTTCTCAGTTAGAGATGATGGTATGTGGTATCCCAAAATGCACCCACACTCGTTTGAAGAAGATCTTGGAAGTATCTATTGTTGTGATGTTCTTCTTGCAGGATGTGAGGATGTCCATCTTTGAAAACTAATCAACGACCACAAATACACAATCATTTCCTTGCTTGGTGGATGGAAGGCTAGAGATGTAATCCATCGATATGGATTCCCAAGGCTTCTCTAGGGTAGGAAGAGGAGTGTATAAGCCTTGTTTCTTAATGGTTGGCTTGGAAATGACACATGCAGTGCAATATATGATATACTTGCTGAAGTCCTGTCGAATTTTTGGCCAATAAAAATGTTTTTGTAGGATGACCACAGTTTTATCCATGCCAAAATATCCTGCTATCCGACTGTAGTGGGATTCCCAAATCATCTTTGCATGCTCTCTTGCAAGAAAACAAAGATTTCCCAGATGGCATAACAATCCATCCTGAATGTGAAAATTGATGACATTCATGCATATACCCAAGAGTTGATAGGTGGTGGAAAAGTCTAGATATTTCTGATAAAGTTGGGGCCACTCAGATGCCTCATGTCCACAGGAATGGAGCACAGTGGTGAGTGCAGCCACATGAGGTTGATCGAGGCAGTCAACGACATGATTTCTGCTCCCTTTCTTATAATTGATGTTGAGATGAAAGTGTTGAAGGTAGGTGGATAACTTTTGATGGCGACCATTCTGTAACTTCCCTTGTGTCTATATGAACTGCAGAGGCTTATGATCAGTGTGGATGGTCATCTCCTTTCCCATAATGTAATGTTTCCATTGATGACATGCTTGTACAATGGAATTCATTTCCTTGTCATAGGTGGGGTATTTCCGGATAGTATCTGAGAGTGTCTCACTATGGTATGCCACCAGATGACCATGCTAACTGAGAACCATGCCTACAACATAGTCAGATGCATCAGTCTCAATCCCAAACAATTGTTGCATATCGGGCAAGGAGAGTACTGGAGCTGAGCACAAGTGATGCTTAAGATCATCAAATTCTCGTTGTTGTTCCTTCCCCTACATGAAATTTACTCTTCCACCACCCTTGGTCACTTGGCTAAGGGCCCGTGCAATATGGGAGAATGCCAACACGAACCCTTGGTAGAAGTTGGCCAGCCCAAGAAGCTCTGAAGCTCGATTAGTGTAGCTGGGGCTGGCCAGTCACAAATGACTTGGATCTTAGTTGGATCAACATGTACCCCATGCTCATCAACAATGTAGCCCAAGTATTGGACTTTGATCATGCCAAAGGAGCATTTTTGCAAGTTGGCATAAAACTTGTGCTGTCATATAGTGCTAAAAACATGTTGAATATGTTGCATGTGCTCCTCCCAAGTTTTACAGAAGATGAGGATGTTATCCAAATATACCACCACAAAAGATTTGGTGAAGGGTCTCAATACATCATCCATCAATCTTGTGAAAGTGGTTGGTGCATTTTTTAAGACAAAGGTCATGACCAACCATTCTAAGAGACCTTCTTTAGATTTGAAAGTTGTCTTCCATACATTAGTTTGTTCGATGGGAACCTGGTGGTAGCCAGACTTCAGGTTAATGTTGATGAAGAAATTTCCCCCCTTTATTTGGTCAAGAAGGTCATCAATCCTAGGAATTGGATACCAGTTCTTGATTGTGATTTTTTTTAATGCTCTGTAATCAATGTAGAGTCGCCAGGTCCCATCCTTCTTCTGCACCAGTGTAATCACGCTTCCACAATGAGAGGAGATGGGTCTGATGTGCCCCTTTTGAAGAATCTCTTGAATCTGATGCTTGATTTTGTCATTTTCCATCAGCAAGCAAGGAAATACTGGTCCATTAGAAAGAGGTGCACAGGGGGTTATATCAATTGGATGCTTGACTTGGCAGTGTGTCGGTACCCCGGTGGGTGACAAGAAGCTGTCTCTGTACTCTTCCAAGATCTCATCCACTTTCTTCTATTGCAAAGAGAGGCTCTATGTAGAGGCCACGGATGTGGTGGTGACCTTTTCCTTACTATGAGAACGAATCACAAAGAAGAGGAAATTCCTAGTCTGTGAAATGATCTTACTACATTTCTTAGCAGAGATTAAAGAAATAGCGGTAGGAAACACTACCTCTGGTATCCTGTAAAATTGTCTACCCAAAGTAATAATAACACCGTAGGGTCTAGACTCATACACAACATGACACTTCCACAAATATGGTTGTCCTAAAAGAACATCACAAACTTCAAGGGGAAAAATATCACACAATAACTTGTCTTTGAAAGGATTGATGTTGTAGGGTAGATGACACTGTTGGCTGACACAAAGATCTCTTCCTTGGTGAAGCCAGCCGATGGTGTAGGGTTGTGGGTGCGGTGTCGTCAGCAGATCTAGCCGCTTGATGACCTATTTTGAGATCAGGTTCTTTTGATTTTTGCCATCAACAATGAAATGAAGCATAGCCCCCTTTACCCACATATGTGAGTGAAAGAGGATTTACCCTTCCTCTGGTTCTTCTGGTTCACTTGGCTGAAATTGGTGGTAGAGATAGTTGAACTGGGTTTAGCATCGATAATCTGCTTCCCTCCTTCTGGATTTGATTCAGATTCATAATCGACCTCTGACTGAAAATCCTTCATCTCGACCATGAGTGAATTCTTGGAGTGACATTCTTCAGTGTTGTGCCAAGGAATTTTATGGTATTCACACCATTTTCTTGTGTCCTTCTTCGTCTTCTCATTGCCCTTATAGTGTTGTATATTAGACTGGTTGTCCTAAGAGTTCCCATATTTTCTCTATCCCTTTCTATGTGGGTTGAGGCCACCTTTTCCCTGCTTCGGCTGTGAGGAATTTGTAGATCCAAACTCTCACCTCTTCTGCTTAAATTTATGCTCGATCTTGACAACGTATATATAAGTCATACCCAATGAGGCAATGTCCAGAAAAACCATTTTTGTTTGAATGTATCTATGCAAACAACTATTGTACTTGAGCACCATATGTCTCTCAAAGTATTTGATACCCAATTTGGTGTGCAGGGTATGGAAAATATTGGTGAAATCTGGTACTTTCTGGTCCCTTTCCTAACACAGGGTCATCCATCTGGTGTACTGGTCCTTGTAGCTTCCAAAAAGGTAGTATTGTTATTTAATGGCATCCCAGAAGAAATTCCATGTAGTGGAAACAAAAAATATTGGAGATTCCACTATGGAACTTTTCTTAGAGTAAGTATCCCACTAGTGCTTAACATGGGGGATGGCCTTGAGGAGTGCAAAAGTAATCTTTTCCTTATCAGAAAAATTGTGGACCGAAAAATACCCACCGAAAAATACCCTTCGAGCAGATTCAACCATTTATCTACAACATTCACATCTATCAGTCCTTGAAATAATGGAATATCAAAATTTACTTGTACCTTAAAGGGGGTCACATGGCCGCTTGATGAAGATGCTTCTCTCGTGGGAAACCACCGAAGGATCTACACAAATTTGTCCATCATTTCGTTCCTTTGTCGTGCAAGGGATTCATCGAGAAACATTTTAAAAGGATATCCGAATCCATCATCTTTATTTTTCCCCCCCATGGGTTTTTGTCAGGCTCGATGCGATTGATCTTTCAAGGACTCGATTGGTATGAGTCCCAACTTCTTGTACCTAGATCTTGTCGGGGACATTCACAAAGAAAAATAAATGAAGAGAAGATCGCTCCGATACCACTGATACAGATTTAGGAGTGGAATGAACTGATTAACAAAGTGAATACAATAAACACAAAGATATGAAGAACAACACAAATATCCAGTGAACACTATCTTCTATTGAATAAATGAAATAGGATGAAACTGTAAAATTGCAGAACTGAAACACTTGTGCGAATGGTGGTAGCTATCTCTAAGAAGAGATGTGGTTGCTACATGCATCTATCTGAGAAAACATATTACAACGAGGCTCCAGAGGCCATTTTAACATTACTCATGAATGCCAAAATCCTAGACATCCAAAAAACTATCCCTAGGAGCCGAAACGCCAAAATTTATGTGGGCCCCTATGGGTAACTTGGTACCTCAACTTCCCGGGGTCGTAACGTTTACATATGACCTTCATTTTAGGTGCGTGATAGCCCATTGGAAAGTTATTTTAGATAGCTACACATTGTGCCATCAAAATCTGACTTTGTCTACAATTTGACTATGGCAAGCCAAAAAACCACTATTTAGGGCCCCAAAATATCCTTGGAAGTACAGAAAGATGTGATGACATGAAAACATACAAAAGAATCTAGTTGGATTAGGTGGGAGGCCACCAATATCCACCTAGAAGAAGTGTAGGGCTTCATGCATCCCCATAAGTGTAGAACCCACAATTACAAATAAGTACAGAATAGTGTGTTGAACTAAAACTGTCAACATGAGCCAGATGGAATAGGTTGGTGGCCACCAATATCCACCTGGATCGGTAACCTTGGCATACAATCTTCATTTTGGGTGCACGATAGATCATTAGAAAGGTATTTACAAGGATATGCATTCTAGGGGATCAATCAGAGCCTTCAAATATCACTGAGGTTCCCTATCAAGAAAAAACTTCGTTTAATCCCTCAAAATGGCCCGAGAAGTTTAGGAACAAAAAAACTGCTAAAAATAGTAAATTATGAGAAGACTGGTTTGAGCCTGTTGAAATAGGTGGATGGCCACCGATATCCACTTGGATCAGTGCTACCTTATTAGGAATAAATGGTATTCATTGCATTGAGTTCCCGTGAGAGAGGGGAAAGCATTTGTTGCATTTGAATCTTGGTGAGTTGCTTGCCTTGTTGGAGGAGTTGCGCTTCTTAGATTGTTGAAGACTATCATGACCCTATTGCTAGCAGGGTTGAATCTGTTCAACCAACATGTTGTATCTTAGCTTGATTGAGAAGTGTGTAGGTACCATTGTAGGTGAAGAAACAATATCTTCTTTCTCTTCTGCAATTTGCTTATGTTGGAAAGAAAGGTCTTGGGCCAAGGATGTAGTGGTTGTAGTGTCATTCTGTTCACCTTTTGAACAAATTGTGAAGAGGATAAATTTTTTAGTATGAAATATTATCTTGCAGAACTTTTTAGGCAGAAGCGTAGTCATAACTATCTCTGGTATCCTATAGATATGACTCCCTAAAGTAACAATGACACTATGGGGTTGAGACTCATAAATAGCATGGTGCTTCCACATATATGGATGGCCCAAAATAACATCACAAACATCAAGAGGGGAAACATCACAAAATACCTCATCCTTGAAGGGTTGGATTCCATAGGACAGGTGACACTGTTGGTTGACACAAATATCTCATCCCTAGAGAAGCCACCCGATGTTGTATGGTCGCGGGTGTGGTGTTGTCAATAATCCCAACTGTTTGACGACCTCTTCTGAGATGATGTTGTTTTGTCTTATGCTATCAACAATGAAATGAAATGAGGTCCCCTTCACCCATATCTGTGAATGGAAGAGGCACTCCCCCTCTTCAGGATCTGTTGGTTCTTTTGGTTGAATTGTTGCGGTCACCAAAATAGTAGTGGGTGTTGATATTATGGTAGTTGTGGGAGGTATTAAACTCCATGTGTAACCCTAACAAGAATAGAATATTATGGAAAGCAAGAAGAAACCCTAAATATTTGGACATAACCCTAGAAGACAAGTCAGATAAAGAAAATAATTAATATTGAGTCTTTAGCATCTAGAAAGAGAAGTCAGCCCAGACAACTAACAAAGAGCAGTATACATACAAGATGCGAGAGATCATTTGTACACACACAACTCACAACTACATACATCTAGTGAACACTGTAGAAATTTAGTAAGTGCACAAGTCTAGAGATGAGTTGTGGCTACAACTACTGTAACTTGTATTTTCGGTTTTAGTCTTGGAATTTTCTTGGTTATGGTTTGGACTTTCTGCTTGGTGCGCTAGCTCTAGAGAGTGGTACATTACCTTGATTGGCTTTTGGACCTAGGGCTTTCTTCCATAATTATTCTCTCTGTCAAGGTTAAGGTGCTCAGGGGTGGCTTTAGGCTATGATTGGGTGAAAATATTGCTATATTGTCTATGGTTAAGCTAGAACACCTATTATTTCTAACAAGTTATGGGCCCACACTATCTTCGGATAGTCTAACCATTGGAAGATAGATTGGGAGGATTTCCTCAGTTACACTTGTAGTTGTAGTCAAAGTTTTTGCTGCAACAACAAAACCCTAACCCTCTTGTTAAGGCACCTTAAGTGAAGATATTGACCTAATTTATGGATATCCTAGTGTTCCCTAACCTAGTGCACCTCCTCATACTCTCAACAAGCTAAGATGTCAAGTTTGAGTTTTTGGTCAAATTCAAAGGTTGACCAAGTCAAAGCAGTCATGACTTACTCTATGAAGTCAGAAAACAAGTTAGAAGGGGCTTCTAACTTCAAAGCATGGAAGAAAAGGATTGATCTAATCCTTGCGAAGAATAAATTGTTGTATATCGTAAAAGTAAAGATCATGGAACCATAGTTTGAATAAGGAAAAGAGAAGGAACCTCAGAACGTTGCAATAATGGAGAATTTCAAGGACGATGACATCAATACCATGACTATCATAGTGGAAACTATAAAATACCACCTAATACCCTACATCTCTCATATTAACTCATCTAAGAAGATGTATGATGCCTTAACTAACCTCTTCTCAGTCAGAAACATTGGACAAGTAATGAGTCTGAAGAATGAGCTCCGTGACATGAAAATGAATGATGATGACACCATAACATGATACTTTGTAAGAATATCTCAGTTAAGATATCAACTACAAGGTATTGAAGAAATCATTTCAGAAAAGCAACTGGTAAATATAGTACTCAATGGCCTTCCCAAGACATGGGATGCATTTTCCGCAAGCATGAACACAAGAAAGGAGTATCCCACATTTGATGAACTTTGGACTTGTTATGCACAAGAATAATCAAGGATTAACGCAAAAGAGAAATACCAAAATAAATACCAATATCAAGCCTTCACAACAAAGTTCAAGAATTTCAGGAACAAGAAAAATTTTGGCTTGAGGAAGAAACCAAATCAAGAAAAGGATATGTCAAAGATGCAATGCTTCAACTATTGAAAATATGGTCACTACAGGAACCATTGTCCTAAGTTAAAGAAAATAAAGGAAACAAACAAAGCAACAGTTGCCAAAGAAAGGGAACCCTCAAAGAAGGCCAACCAGGATAAAACAAACTTCTTCTTCTAAGTCAATGTAACAATATTCTTCAAAGTTCTTGTACATACCATGTTTACATAGTTTACATACATACATACATACATACATACATACATACATATATATATATATATATATATTGTTACATATATTTATTAGAATATAATATGTTCAAGTGAAACAATACCTATGGAATAATAACAATATAAGGATTTCTATCACGATGACTACAAGTCAAGCAATACACATGAAAAGATGAAGTACATTGACAATCCTTGGTAACAATTCATGTGGAAGATATTACATAAGTAACAACTACGAGATAAGATGAAATGATAATCAAACTTGAAGAAACCCAGAAGAATTCAAAAATAGAAAGAAGTCAACAATCAAGAGGAAATTAGAAAAAGACTTGTGACACTTTCCAGAAGGAAATAAAGTTGCAGACAGAAGCGCGGACTCTCTTAGATGGAGGGAGCTAATTACATAATTCCAAAAGAAGAGCATGCATTCCTGCATGAAGCAAGTATTAGGAGGGAGATAATACTAAATGATATGATCCATTAAGGATTATGAAGTATCTTTACATGTTTTCATTGAAAATAGCATCCATGATAAGCAACACATGTTCAGTTTGACTCTAGAAAAAGTCTTCTTTGAAAACAAGTCTTAAAGTATCCTTGGTCGTCCATCTACATCCATGATCTTATGATGAAAGGAAGAAGTTGGAATATTCATGGCATGGAATCTATAGAAGACTCCATGGACCCAAGAGCTAAAGGGAGATTCCAAGAAAGAAAGAAAAGACAAAAAAACGAGTTATTATAACGAGAATCACAAAGACTACCAGCTTGGTTTGAACCCACAAGAAGCAATCACATAGAAGAAATGGAAGTTATGAAAACGAATAGTGTATGTAAGAAAATATGAAAGATACTTATGAATGGAAGCATTTCAAGATTCATAGGTTCTTCCAGAAGGAGGGAGAAGACTATGACAACATCTCGTCCCGGTATACTAGATATACCTCCTGTTGTATCCATGTATTCAAATTTACATGTAAAATATTGTTCTTCCCAATAAATCAAGTGAGAAAGAAGATTATACCAAAAAGAGACCCATGTATCCATATATAAGAAGGCCTTGTATGGATTCAAACAACTTTATGCAAAGTATATCATATACAACAAAAGCGTGGTGAAAACTTTCTATGACCGAGATAGTGTATCAGAATAGTTACTCGGAAGTCTAGGATGATGCATTTCTAATCCGTGGAAAACTCTCATGATGATAGAAGAAGTGCTACTCAGACATGTTTCAGTTTGAGCCTTTCCACGATGTTATGAGCTAGCAGGAAACATGAGTTCTGAATTCGACCATGATATATTGTAATGATCAGAGCTATATGAAGCCTTCAGAGAAAACCAATGTTCCATGACAGACCGAAGTACATTGAGATCAAGCATTATATTCTTCGTGATAAATTCCATAAAAGAGAAGTGGTTCTCCAATATATCTCCACAAATGAGCAGATAAAAAATATTTTGGTACAACGTTTACCCAAGATGAAAAGTTTGCGTACTCAAGAAACAAGCTGGGGCTCATGGAGACGAATTCCTTCTTGAAAAAGGAAGAGATTACTCATAGGTTGGGAGGGAGCACTAATATGTTATTGGTTTATGAACAATCATTTTTGAGTTTGAAAAATAGTCCAGGATGAGCAGTTCCTTTCCAATTCGGAAAGTGGTTTGAGATTTCTGATGGACATGAATTTTCCAGTTCGGAAAATGGTCCAGATCGAACAATCATTTTCGTAATGAAAATGGTCCAATAGATTGATGGTGTACCATAGAGAATGATTCCCCTTGTGGCCAGTGTGGGGTGATGGTCTAGGACAATCATTCTTATTGGGAGTCACTCTGAGTAGTGGTCAAGTAGAATGGTCCGCCTCACCGAGAAGTTATTTTTTCGAAGTTCACAATTGTGAACAGTTTTGAAGAATGGTCCATTTTGTAGGTTGGTGCAGAAAAATAATTTCCATTAGGAAATGGTCTGGACAATCATTCCCTAGGAAAAAATCATTCTCTCTAGGTTGCACTATGATTAGTGCCAGAGGAATGGCTCAGTTAGGTGAATGGTCTAGGTTTAGAAATCAGGGACAAGCATTCCGTAGGGAAGACTCATTCTCTCCAGGTTGCACTATGATTAGTGTTGGAGGAATGGCCCAATTAGGTGAATGGTCTAGGCTCATAAATCAGGGACAATTATTCTTCTATTCTTAAGAATAATAGTCCAGATAGCCCATGGCTGATGTTTTACCTTCTGAGGGAAAATTCGCTTCTAGATCTCACAGATGTGAGTGGAAGAATGACCCAGATGACTCACTATACATCATGATATTGTTTTATGCATGTTGATATCAGATGATATCATTGTTGTGGAGACTGTATGTCTCTGGACAATAGATGTATGCTACTATGGTGGATGTGTTCCACTGATTGTGACTATGTGTCACTGATTATGTAGTCATGTGCTACTTGGTGTGGTTGTGTACCACTAGATGGTAGTTGTGTACTATTATGAATAAACACAGTTGTGTTTTATTGGATGGCATTGTTCTGATTTCCATGGAGACCATCACTAGTGTTGGAAATGATTACCAATCAAATAAATAGTTAGTGTGCTAGTGGAAAGCCATTCTCCAGATGAAAAATAGTTCAGAAAAATTATTCTTCTAAGACGTATGTCCAGATCAAAATAATAGTCATTGTAGCACATGGCTTGGCCTCCAACATCTGTTAGAACAATTATTCTTCTAAGACATATGTCCAGATTATAATAATGGTTGTTGTATCACTCTGTGGAGTGAGTGACTTATTGAGCATCATGCCTGATTACTCAGATGCAAGGATGATTTTAAGGATGGAAATTTATTTTAAAATGTAGAAACCTTGGCGAATCTTACTAATCCTTCATATGCAAACTATAAATGTTTGGTGATATTTTTTGTAAAAATATTCAAATTTCTAATGATTTTATATAGTTTTTATAAAATTTTGGTGATTTTTATGGTAAAATAATTTTATCCTATAGAATTTGGGCGAATTATTTTTAGAGTGACAAATCTCTTTTTGGGAAAAACCATGGAAGATTAGCCCATGAGTGAAATTTATCCCCTAAAATCATCCTTGCTTAGATGGAGTATGTCTTCGAGAGATGATGCATTTGATGCTATTAGCTGATACTGATAGTGATGATGGTGCTCATGATTTGATCATGAGATAGCCTGTGTGGCTATGATGATGCTACCAGTTGAATGGCATGTTTGTGCTCAAGACCATTGTTTTCAAATACCTCCCTAGCTAGGAGGGAGTGTTGATATTATGGTATTTGTGGGAGGTTTTAAGCTCCACGTGTAACCCTAACAAGAATAGAATAGTCCAGAAAGAAAGAAGAAACCCTAAAGCTTTGGACATAACCCTAGAAGACAAATCAAGTAAAGAAAATAACTAATATTGAGTCTTTAGCCTCTAGAAAGAGAAGTTGTCCCAGAAATATAAGAAAGAGCAGTATAAATACAGGATTCCAAAGCTCATTTGTACACACACAACTCACAACTGCAAAAATATAGTACAACCTGCAGAAATTTAGTAAGTGCGCAAGTCTAGAGAGTAGTTGCGGCTGCAACTACTACAACTTGTATTTTTGGTTTTAGGCTTGGAATTCTGTTGGTTATGGTTTGGACTTTCTTCTTGGTATGCTAGCTCTGGAGAGTGGTATGTTACCTTTATTGGATTTTGGACCTAGGTTTTGCTTCCAAAATTATTCTCTCTGTCAAGGATAAGGTTCTCGGGGGTGGCTTCGTCCTACGGTTGGGTGACAATATTTCTATATTGTCTATGGTTAAACGAGAACACCTATTATTTCTAATAGTGGGGTTTGCATTGATGATCTGTCTTCTCCCATTTTTCTGAATCAGATTATGAATCTTGGTTTAGATGTTTTTCTTTGATTTGAGACATCAATGACTATTTTGAGCGACATTCATCAGTGTTGTGTTAGGGGATTTTGTGGGAGTCACACCACTTTCTAGTTTCATTCTTCATCTTTCCCTTACCCTTATTTTCATGTGGCTTGGACTGGTTTTCTAGAAGTTGTTTTTTAGGTCCACCTTTATCATAATTTGGTTGTTGCATATTTGTAGACCCGAACTCCTATTTTTTCTGGTGCCTAAATTTCTTCTCAATTTTGAGAGCATATCGATAGGTAACTCCCAATGATGAGATGCCCATAATCCATTTTGGTTTGGATGTACCTATGTAGAGCCCCACATATTTCAGAACGAAATGATGCTCAGAGTATTTGATACCCATCTTGGTGCACAAGGTATGCAAAGTATTGGTGAACTCTGGTACTGTATACCCATCTTGGTTCACAAGGTATGCAAAGTATTGGTGAACTCTGGTACTGTTTTCCCCTCTCTTTCCACACTGTGGTCCATCTTATGTATTGGTCTTCATAGTTACCAACAGGGTAATATTGTTCCTTGACTGCATCCACAAAAGAATCCCAAGTGGAATCGACCCCATATATTATAGACTCCTCCGTGGAAATTTGCTTCCAATAAGTTTCCAACCAATGTTTGACATGGGGGAGAGCCTTAAGGAGTGTGAAGGTGATATTTTCCCTGTTGGAAAAAATATGAACAGATATATAACCTTTATAGCAGATTTAACCATTTTTGTAGGAAATCTACATCGATCTGACCTTCAAATACAAGAATATTAAAATTGACTTGTACCTTGAAGAAGTAGGAACCTGATGAAGACACGGATGGTGTTATTGGCAGGCATTGAAGGATGTGGGAAAAATTATCCATCATTTTGTCCGTCTATTGCATGAGAGATTGATAAAGCAACAAATTAATAGGATATTCTTGTCTGTTGTTTTTCATTTCTTCCGCCATGGAAGGTTTCTTAGGTGTGCGAGAGTGATTGTCCTCAAGAGAGACAAGCTCGAGACCCAACTTTCTATACTCGAACCTCATCGAGGACATGCACTGAAAAAATGATCAAGAGTAATCTGATCTGACACATTAGGAATACATGCACATTCCTAGAAACAAGCACACATTGTTGCGAGTGTGCATTTCTTCTCACCCCATTGCCACTTTATCGTCCACCAACTTCGTGCACTCACCCTAACCAAAAAATTACTCATTTAATAAGTTGAAAAAACATCCACCTTTTTAGAATTTTAGTACTCACGCCAGATGGATTCTTCCACACTCATTCCTCACGACACATTTTCTCAAGTCAGTGAGCAAAAAGTTTAGAACTGATTTGAACATTATCAACATAAACATTTAGAAACGATTTTAAGCTGTATATAATCTCAAAGTGGCTCTAAGAACCTAACATAACAACTTACTTGGTTATCTCTGTATAACTCCTAAACCTTCCTCACCCGACATAGGATAGAAGGAATCAGTCATAAAGAACCAATCGAATCAGTATTTCATTGTTCTTTAGAAAATATATCCCACCACAGATCAATATTCTTTATGCATTATTCACAAGATTGGTTTTGTCATAGAGGTAATGAAGATTTCTTATCAAACTGTTACAACTCCCATCTTTGAAACCATAAAAAGGAGGGGATGTGTTTTCACTTCAACAATTAACCATCTTGCAATTCAGTTATTAATGAAGTATATTCAAAATTGCTCACCACTTCTATTTGACAACTTTTACTTAAATATTTATCTAAAGATGTTTGAAAGGAAAACAATGTTGACACTTGATTTTGTATCTTGCACATTCAGGAAAGTTATGATATTTTGTCTTATTGGAAGTCAAATACATCTAATCTGGTGTGGCTTCTCAACGTCGCATATTATCATCTATTTATTTGTTTGGGAAGATGGCTCAAGTAAGTGTTGCAGTTGGTGTTGCTTCTCAAAGTGGCATATTATCATCTATTTATTTGTTTGGGAAGATGGATCAAGTAAGTTATGAATATTTTCTTATTTTTCTATGTTAGCTTAAATTTGTATGAAAGGTTTCTTCCATGTGGTGATATTCAAGAGGCAAGCTAAGTAAAGGTAATATAAACTGGTCTCTTGCATGTGGTGATATTTATTTGAAGAAGATTCAAATGTTTATTTTCTAATGATTGTGTCTAAGGATTCTCATCATATCAATATGGCATGTGGAGATATTATTTCTGGATGTTATCTAAACTCAACTTTTCAAACAACAACTTACATCTTATGTAGAAAATATTTACAAAGTAATTCGAGATAATCTAAAAAAGGACACATCTCCTTTACTTAGATTGTGTATAAATGTATAATATATTAGGAATTAATGTCTACTATGACTATTTTAAGTTGAACTATAGTTTTATCCTATCATGAATCATCAAAATCTATTATTCTCGGTTTATTTGGTAGGCACCAAGAACAACCAGAACACATCTGATGAAAGGGTCTTCTCGATCTTCCCAAGAAAGTGTAACTGTGAAACAAGCATTAAGAAACCATTGGAAAAGCATTCTCAAAATCCTAAATAGTCTCTTGGAAAAACTGAAATCCAATTATGTGAGTTCTATTATATTGATTCTCAGTTGAAAATTGGGAATTGTATCTCATGAGGATTTGTTCAGTAGGAAAAATTCTTTGACTTGGTTGTTTAAAAATTTATCTATTGTAGGTGCCTTACGTTAATCCTAAATAATGTCTTGGAAAATATGAAATCCAATTATGTGAGTTTTATTCTATTTATTTCTTAGTTGAAAATTGGGAATTGTATCTCATGAGGCTTTGTTGAGTAGGAAAAATTCTTTGAATTGGATGTTTAAACATTTCTCTATTGCAGGTGCCTTTAGTTTTAGTTTGTAACATCTTTACTCAGATATTTTATTTCATAAATGTGCAAATTTTCAATAGGTAATGTAGTTATGGGTTCCTTTGAGCACATTTGACTTTAACGAGTGTTTATAGCACCCAATTTTGTAGCAACAATTCCAATAATTTTGGGTTTTATCTATCTAGTGGTTTTCAGGTGCTACTTCATCCTAGTTGATTGTCATAAATTCATTTTCCTTGAAACATTATCACTTGAAAAAACATAATAGACTAAGAATCCTTGACCTTTTAAATTCCGTGAAAAGATCTCATGAAGTATATTGTAAATGGTTTATTATTTGATTGCAACCTTTTGTTGCGCAATGAGTGTTGCTCATTTAGAAATGGGAAGTATGTTAAGGAACGATTGGCAGAACTGGAATGTTGGTGCCTTGAAGCAACATAAGAGATCAATATTCTATCATGTTTGATATCTTTTGCCTTTATATATATATTGTGTTTATAATGGGTTGTTAGAAGTTTAGATGGTTGATTTTGTGTGATTTCTTGTGTTATATTCTTAATCTAAAAAGGTTTAAATACACAATATCTAGGCTTATAATGGGACGAACTAAGGCATATCCAACAATATATGGGATTTATAGTAGGTTAACCATTCTAAGTAATTTAGGGTCTTTTCCATTCTTGTTGCAACATTCTTAAAATTATGTGCATTGATTTATTGGAATTGTGTTTATTGATGTATGCTAGTTCAAATATTTTGTGGATTAAATCCAAGTCGATAGGTGTAGGTTATACAAAATAAGCCCCATAAGTCATTGGAAGAAATTATCGATGAGTTTTTTCTGGTGATACATGTTCATGTTTTATGTCTCCTATTCTACTTCAAAGTCTAGGTTTCTTGTTCCATATATTTGAACAATTTCTCAAAGTAGTTAACATGATTGGTTTCCATATTTTGAGCATACAACAAATATATCGTATCACTACCATGTTATAGGATGATAAATATGGTACATACTGTGTGTGTCTCTAGATGTAAGTTTAGGAGTTCAAACTGCCAATAACTCAATTACTACTTTTCGTAGGTTATTGTCAAGTTGAGGACTATGATGACTGAAGACTAGTATGATGAGCACTTCAATATTACTAGATGGCGATTCCATGTAAAACTTTATGTTGAATATGTAAATGTGGGATGGTGGATTTTTATTTTAATTCATATGAATGAAAATTGCATATAGGCCAGGAACTATCAATCAATTGGTTTAGTTTGAAGTTGTATCTTACTATGCTAAAAAAGTTGCACTCAGCTGGTTTGGGATTTGATTTAATAGAAAATTTTTAAATTATTAATTCATTAGAGAGGAAGCTACAATTTATTTAGGGGGGGGAGTTTTTTACCATATTGGAAACAGTCTTTGTTCCTTCATCCATTCCATGTATTTTTCTAGTGACGCCCATTTCACAATTTTCTTTATCTGGTCATATAGCCAAGAAATTTCCAATCCTCTATTAAAAAAAAAATAGATCCATCATCCTCACAAGCACCCTTTTCATCCATAATAAAGTCACTATTCCTATCTCATTGGCTCTAGATATGAACTGGCCAGGGACTAGTTGTTTTGCAACTATTTACCTTGTTTAAAATAACAAAAAATCTCATTTACTAAGCTATATAAATTCAAGAACTTATTTGTTTTAATACTGTTATGAATTAAGTTAGTTTGAATTAAGAAGCTGACAAAGATGTATTGTATTGGAACTACAAACTCATTTTTAACTAATGAGAAGGAGAAATGCTTATTTCATCCAGTGGAAATGAGTGGTCGAAGTAGTCGAACCTTATATGTGGGTAATCTTGGATATACAACGCGTTGATAAACTTTGTGCATCGAAATTACAAATATTGCACACTAAAACTCTTCTTCTTTTACCCTCGGGACTTATTGTGCAATTCACAAATTGCTCAATATACTGCGCGTTGTGATAATAACACTTAAACAAAATAATTTCTTGATACTGAGCTACTCTTTAACTCAAAAACTCAAAAACATAAAAAACGTCCAGAAATATGTCAACACACAAAATACTTGATATATATTATCAAACTTGGGCACTGCACGCAGTTATAGAATACAAAACTATGTCGAGATTTGACTTCAATAACTTTTGCAAACTTTATAGAAAACCAGAGCTTGAGCTCTCAGACTCTTCAAACTCCTCACAATTGTTGTTGTTGATAACTATATACTTTATTCCTATAGAATGAGACAATAATTCATGTATAATATAAACGAATTAACATTTAAGACAACAATTAAATTCGACTGAATTCTATCTACTCAACAGAGCTCGAGAAAGATCGGCTCATAACTATCTCCCCTACATGTCGACTAACAAAACTGAGTTTGTGTAAATGTGGAGCTCACGAACTTGAAACTTTCAGATTGGAAGAATCACTAATTGACTGATTGAGTTGGAAAAGACATAAATCTCACCGACTTGTGATTAATATTTCCAACACTCCCCCTTAATTATAAGTATGTGAGTTTACAAAACACAAAACATTACATCAAAAATTTGAATTTTCATATACTGTCAAACATTTGTGACTGCGTCGACTCATAGACAACTACGTAGTTTCTGAAATGCATCTCTTGCGAAGTCTTTTGTGAAAATATATGCAATTTGTTCTTTTGACCTGCAAACTTCTAAACAAATTTTTTTTGTTATTTACCAATTCTATGATAAAATGATACCTTGTATGAATGTTCCTAGTTTTCTTGTGAAACACATGGTTCTTGGATAACATGATGGTGGAGTTGTTGTCACAAAATATTGTCATTGGTTCCTATTGTTCCTGCATCAAATCTTTTAGCATTCTTCTCATCCAAACTGCTTGACAAGTTGCGCTTGTAGCTATGACATACTAAACTTCTACTGAAGAAGGAGTTACAATGGGTTGCTTCCTTGATGTCAATGATACTATACCTATTCCAAAATGAAGTGTGTACCCAGAGGTACTTTTCCTGTCATCTATGATGCCTCCACAATAACTATCAGTGTATCCAATAAGTTTGAAATCTTCCGAAGTAGAATGCATTATGCCCAAATTTTTTGTTCCATTCACATATCTTAGAATTCTCTTTTGTGCCTTCCAATGGGATTCTTTTGGAGTTTCCATGAACCTTGAAATCAATATCACTCGATACATAATATCATGCCTTGTTGTTGTCAGATACATAAGACTGCCTACCATCCTCTTGAATAGTGTGGGATTCACTTTTGACCCTTCTTCTTCCTTTCTTAACTTCAATCTTGTTATGACAGGTGTTGGGGATTCTTTGGAATTTATCATGTTGAATATTTTCAAAATTTCATGTGCATATTTATATTGTGAAATAAATATACCATCTTCAAGTTGGTGAACTTAAATACCCAAAAAATATTTCATAAGCCCCAAATTAGTCATTTCAAACTCATCCTTCATGAATGAATTATTTTCTTTTATTCCAAAATCACCTGTAAAAATCAAATAATCTACATATAAGCAAACAATTAACATGGTACCTTGTTGATTTACTTTGATGTACAATTTTGGCTCACATTCACTTCTTTGAAATCCATTTTGAATGAGGTAGGAATCTATGTGACTGTAGCAAGCTCTGGGAGCTTTCTTTAATCCATACATTACCTTCTTCAATCTATATACTTTATTTTCTTGTCCTGGAATCTCATAGCCTTGTGGTTTTTCTACATATACTTCTTCTCCCAGATGTCCATTTAAAAATTATGAATTTACATCCATTTGATAAACATTCCACTTGCTCTACGAAACAATGGCTAACACAATTCTGACTGTGTCCATGCATGATACTTGTTAAAACATTTCACTAAAATCTATTCCAGGTTGTTGTGTAAAACCTTTTGCAACTAACCTTTCCTTCTGTATCTTACTTGGTTTTAGAAATCCACTTGACACTTATCACATCCGTATCTTCAGTTACATCTACTAACTTCCATGTATGATTATTTTCTATGAATTTAATTTCTTCATCCATGGCCTGTGCCCATACATTATGATGCAGGAGCATCACTCCAACTCAGCATAAGCACCAACCAACAACACATCCAACGCGCATTCATGAAAGAGAGAGGCCCAACCCTCTCGTTTTCCAAAATTTGAATTTGAATTTAATGTTGTAAGGCTGATTGAGACCATGCCTTTGTACAGGTAGTGGTTGGGGTTTCCTTAAATGGTTACCTGCAACTGATTCCATATCAGTCAGGTTTGTGGCTTCCATTTATGTAATGTAGCCGTAGGAGTAGGAGCCACTCTATGATAGCGATAGATCAAAGACGGTGAGGTGAAGAGGATAAGCTCAAGAGAGCCCTCTTTGGTAATTAGTCTCTAAGAGTAGAGAAAAAAGTTAGGAGAATAGAAGAAATTAGAGTAGAGAGATAGGAAGAGAAACCAGAGCAGAGAGGTCTCGAGAGACAGAGATGAGACTCTTTATAGTCCAGCCTTTGTAAATTTTTTTATAGACATACAGATTTATAGAAAAGTAGTTTTTCCTGCATATTGTTGTTCATGTGTTTATGTTTCAGGAATGAATGTTGTAGACACAGGTGATAGATAGATTTTACTATCTGTTTGTTATTTTGTCAATTTCTATCTGGGTTCTTTAGTCTATGCAAGGAGTGCACAACAAAATAGAAGATTGGAAGTTCTGTAGTCAGTGCGAGGAGGGCACATCTGAGATCTGCGGAGTCAGAGAGAACATGAAAGGAGTGCACACCAAAAAGATTCACATAATCAAGGAGGAGCCTCAAGGTTTCTGAATACCTTGGGGGACGAACTGCACAGGGGAAGGCACAGAGAGAAGAGACAAAACTATTGAAGGTTCTGTAGAGCTCTGCCAAGGGGGCATCGAACGAGTGCATAGAGTGCACTAAGGAACTCTATTTCGAGTTCAGAGAGAAGAAGTGTCAAGGAGAGACACTCATAGAGTTGTTTAATACTCTGTAGGCTCTACAAGGTGTGCATCAAGTAGAAGAACACCAGGTGGGCATAAGGAGGTTTCTTTTCCAGAAAACTTCTCGAATCTGAGATATTCAAAATCTCAGGATCACTAGGAGTGTGCGAGAGTGGACTTGTTCTAAGCCCATAAGCTCACAAGAGAAAGTGTAAGAGGAATGCGCATAGATAAAACCTTTCATGGTTTCTAAGTCAACTAAGCTCAGGAGGGGAAGTGTTTCTATAATGTAGATGAGACCCAAAGGAACCAGGCTCGCAAGGGAAGCATCGAGGGCCGATACCTTCGAGTGTCAGAAATATTCCAAGGGAAGGGAAGAAGTGCAAGTTCAGGAGGGAGCACAACTGCCATTGGATCAACACTGGGGAGGAAAAGATCTGAACCGTTGAACCTACGTCCAGGCACCCAGGAGGAGAGAGCACAAGGAGGATAGACCTGAACCGTCAGATCTAGTGCCACTACCTGACAAACGTTGGATCAGGTGAAGGTGCACGGGGTTTAATCCCTTGGATATCCACACATTCAGGAATCAGAAGTTGGAGGAGTAGAGGAGGCTGCACCCCATACTTGAAATCGACGAGATCGCGAAATCGCGCCAGCCGTCGTATCGAGAGCACAGTGGCTTGAGATCCACTAGATCAAGGATACGTGCATGGGGTTTAGTACTTGGGACGTGCACAGGAAAAAGGATCTTCGTCGTCAGATCTAGCTTAGACAACCGATAGCCCTTGGATCTGTTGAAAGGAGCATGAGGTTTAACCCTCGTATGCGGAGAAAACATGCAAAGTCCCGAAACGACAGAGGCATTGGGATTTCAGAGTTCGGAAATTTGGAGACCAGACCAAATTTCCTATTTTGCACGAAGCTCTGAGTAGCGAGGAGCAGAGACAACCGTTGGATCCAGGTCACAGGAAGACCGTTGGATCAGAACCTTCGCCATATCGCACACTCGGGGGTTCAGAGGTTGAGAGAGTTTCTTTTCGACTACAGAAGTCATGAAGTACCGAGAGATGAGGCTTGTGTGAATACATGGCACATCTGTTAGGTGGGGACCACATAGTCGACATGTGGCGCAACATGGAGTGCCCAGAGGAAGGTGGAAGCGAGTGACAAATGTCACCTAGGAAAGGAGTCAACACCCTGTTGATTTCTCATGCTTTGGGTTCTTGTAAGAAAGGAGCACAAAGGCTCAACACATCAACTTGCGAAGTTGTGAGCCGCGAGAATTACTGAAGGAGTCAAATCTTCTCCGACTTTTGCATCTCGGAGTCTTGTAAAAGAAGGGCCTGGAGGTTCCATCCTTCAACTTACGAAGTCACGAGTAGCGAGAGGTGCTGGCTGTTAGCCCTAGCCGAAGGTCGCTTGAAGAGGCGCTAGCAAGGAGGAGCCATACCCGTATTGCATCTTAGGTATCGACGTTTGGAGAAAGAGGAGTCGAGGGTCTTCAACTCATGAATTTGCGAGATCACAAGTCATGAAGGGCACTTTCACTAAGGCAAGGCTGTGGTCACATGGAGGTGGGGCCTAGTCTGAGGGCTATCACTCACACTGTTTTGAATTTGCGCCTAGAGCATGCAGAGTATTCGTGGGTTTTTTGCAAGACCTGCGCAAGGGGGAAAGAGGACCTATGGATTTATTCAAGGGGTTCCAACAGGAGCCCAAAGAGCCATTTCGGATCAGAAATTGGAATGATCCAGAGACCAGGAGGTTAGTGCACCCTGCTGAGGTAGGGGGTCTGCATCAAGTGGTATTAGAGCTGATATTTTCGTCTGTAGATTTTAGGTGAAGGAGAAAGAGAAAGAAGTAGGGTGTTAAATCTTTGTGGTGATTGTTGCAAGGTGTGAAACAAATGATAGATAGCCAGGCGATCTTTAGGAGGACATGGAGATGCTCTCAGTTGCAGAGTGACAACAATAAGTTTTCCAGGAGGGCAGACAGGAACAGGAAGATGGCTACTGAAGGCCATGAGTGTGGTCGAAGAGGAGACCACCAGTAGATGAGTAAAGTAGAGATGGATAAATAACTCACTGAGATGAGAGTGAGGATGGAGGAGCTTGCACTGTGGGTGCAATAGAATGGAAAATCACGATGAGTATATGAATGGCCCATGAAAAAGAAGGTGAAGTGGCCAGTCAAGGAGTTGTTGGCCAAAAGACAACAAAGGCTGTTGAAGAAGTGGCTGAGGTATGCTGAAAGAGTTAGTGACACAGAGATGGTTTGCATCTGTGAGCCAGAAGTTGGAGAAACCCTCAGTGATGAGGAAGAGAGATCAGTTTCAGGTCTCATAAACTGCCAAGAGGGCAGAGATGAATTTTCCAATTGCCAGGTGGGCAATGAAATGAGATCATTGGAGGATCTCATAGACTGTCAGGAGGACTTCAATGGAAATTCATATTGCCAAGAGGGCAATGGTATGAGATTAGCAGAGGATCTCATAAACTGCCAGGTGGGCAGAAGTGAACTTTCGAGTTTCCAGGTGGGAAATGGGAGGAGATCAGTAGAAGGTCTCGTGTACTGCCAGGGGGGAAGTGGTGAAATTTCAGATTGCCAAGTGGGCAATGAGATGGGATCAGGCGATCTCATAGACTGCCAAGTGGGCATCAGAAAATTCCCAAATTTCCGGGTGGGCAAGGGGAAAGAGATGAGACTATCTGAAAGTCTCATGAACTCAGAGGAGAGTTCAAATCAACAAGGAGTTTTGATAAGTGAAGATTCATGTGGTTTTGCAGACCATGTGAATGAATAAGATGACAAGTTAAAAACTTGCACCATCTAGGAGGAGGATCAGAAGAGCATTCTGATGATTGGGGGAATTCGGGTATTCCTACCAGATAGCCTAATTGAGGAAAGAGCATGTGTTGCAGCAGAGGAAGAAATGGATCAAACACTGATGTTTTCCCCTATAGGAGAAGAAGAGCATTCAATCGAAATGCTCAAAATTTTCAGCTAGGAAGATGAACAGGAGATGACTGCAACACTGAAGCCTGCAGTAGAAGAGGAAGCAGACAACATGGAATTTGCTAATCTGTATGAAGAATTGGAACCCTTGGAGAGAAGGGTGATGGTGCAAAGCTTGCATATCCAACAGGCTAAGTTGTAAGAAGGTAGTGGAGCATACCAGCCCTAGGAGAATCTGGAAGAAGTTGGAAGTATGCCAGTAGGAGAAATGGCAGCAACAAAACTACCACAGGAAGAAGCTGAACAACAGTTTAGTGAGGGGACTGCAAAGCTGGAGTCTGCAACAAAGTGGCCACTCAGTGCCACAAAGGGAAATAAAGACAGCATGGGAGGTCGAGCAGATCTGCCCATTGAGGAGACAAAAGTGCAGTAGAGAAGACTGCATACAAAGAGCCAGCCACTGGAGTAGCTCGACAGGGTGATTGAGGATACCAGGAGGCCGACATTGAGGTCAGCAAAAGAAGCAGTCAGCAAAGGAAATCTGAGTAGAAGGAAGCCTTCAAGAGCAGCAGGGACAAAGAAGCAGCAGCAACAACAACAGAGCTGGAGAGGAGCAGATGGACAACTCCAAGGGAAAGTTTGGGATCCAGGTGGATTTCAGCACTAGAGAAGAGGAGCTCATGAGCAGGAGCTCATGATTTTTCTAGCTGAGGAGTATGATGCAGGAGCATTTCTCCAACCCAGCATAAGCGCCAACCAACAACACATCCAACGCGCATTCATGAAAGAGAGAGGTGCAACCCTCTCATTTTCCAAAATTTGAATTTGAATTTAATGTTGTAAGGTTGATTGAGACCACGCCTTTGTATAGGTAGTGGTTGGGGTTGCCTTAAATGGTTACCTGCAGCTGAGTCCAGATCAGTCAGGTATGTGACTTCCATTTATGTAATGTAGCCATAGGAGTAGGAGCCGCTCTGTGATAGTGATAGCTCAGAGATGATGAGGTGAAGAGGATAATCTCAAGAGAGCCCTCTCTGGTAATTAGTCTCTAAGAGTAGAGAAAAAATTTAGGAGAATAGAAGAAATTAGAGTAGAGAGATAGGAAGTTAAACCAGAGTAGAGAGGTCTCGAGAGACAGAGCTGAGACTTGTTACAATCCAGCCTTTGTAAACAATTGTATAGACATACAAAATTATAGAAAATCAGTTTTTCCTACATATTGTTGCTCATGTGTTTATGTTTCAGGAATGAATGTTGTAGACAAAGGTGACAGATAGATTTTACTATCTGTTTGTGAGTTTGTCGATTTCTATCTGGGTTCTTTAGGCTATGCAAGGAGTGCACAACAAAATAGAATATTGGAAGTTCTGTAGCCAGCGCGAGGAGGGCGCATCTAAGCTCTGCGGAGTTGGAGAGAACGTGCAAGGAGTGCACACCAAAAAGATTCATAGACTCAAGGAGGAGTCTCAAGGTTGCTGAATACCTCAGGGGACGAACTGTGCAGAGGAAGGCATAGTTCGTAGGAGTAGGAGTAGGAGCCGCACTGTAGGAGCCGCAGTTGGAAGTTCTTTAGGGACTATGCCGTAGGAGTAGGAGCCACTCTGTGATAGTGATAGCTCAGAGACAGTGAGGTGAAGAGGATAATCTCAAGAGAGCCCTCTCTGGTAATTAGTCTCTAAGAGTAGAGAAAAAAGTTAGGAGAATAGAAGAAATTAGAGTAGAGATATAGGAAGAGAAACCAGAGCAGAGAGGTCTCGAGAGACAGAGCTAAGACTTGTTACAATATCGCCTTTGTAACCAATTGTATAGACATACAAAATTATATAAAAGCAGTTTTTCCTGCATATTGTTGTTCATGTGTTTATGTTTCATGAATGAATGTTGTAGACAAAGGTGACAGATAGATTTTACTATCTGTTTGTGAGTTTGTCGATTTCTATCTAGGTTCTTTAGGCTGTGCAAGGAGTGCACAACAAAACATAATATTGGAAGTTCTGTAGACAGCACGTGGAGGGTGCATCTGAGCTCTGCGGAGTCAGAGAGAACGTGCAAGGTGTGCACACCAAAAAGATTCATAGACTCAAGGAGGAGCCTCAAGGTTGCCAAATACCTTGGGGGACGAACTGTGCAGAGGAAGGCACAGAGAGAAGAGATAGAACTACTGAAGGTTTTGTAGAGCTCTTCCAAGAGGGCATCGAACGAGTGCATAGAGTGCACTAAAGAACTCTATTTCGAGTTCAGAGAGAAGAAGTGTCGAGGAGAGACACTCACAAATTTGTTGAACACTTTGTAGGCTCTAGAAGGTGTGCATCGAGCAGAAGAATGCCAGGTGGGCGTAAGGAGGTTTCTTTTCCAGAAAAATTCTCAAATCTAAGTTATTCAAAATCTCAGGAGCACTAGGAGTGTGTGAGAGTGGACTTGTTTTAAGTCCCTAAGCTCAGAAGAAAAAGCACAAGAGGAACACGCACAAAGAAAACCTTTCATTGTTTCTGAGTTGACTAAGCTCAGGTGGGGAAGTGTTTCTATAACGCAGATGAGACCTAAAGGAACTAGGCTCGTAAGGGAAGCATCGAGGGCTGAGACCTTTGAGCGTCGGAAATCTTCCAAGGGAAGGGAAGAAGTGCAAGCTCAGGAGGGAGCACAATTGCCGTTGGATCAACACTAGGAAGGAAAAGATCTGGACCGTTGAACCTACGTCCAGGCACCTAGGAGGAGAGAGCACAAGTAGGATAGACCTGAACCATCATATCTAGTGCCACTACCCGACAAACATTGGATCAGGTGAAGGTGCATGGGGTTTAAGCCCTTGGATATCCACACATTCAGGAATTGGAAGTTGGAGGAGTAGAGGAGGCTGCACACCATGCTTGAAATCACTGAGATCGTGAAATTGCACCAGCCGTCAGATCTGGAGCACAGTGGCTTGAGAGTCGCTGGATCAAGGATAAGTGCATGGCGTTTAGTCCCTAGGAGGTGCACAGGAAAAAGGATCTGGGCCATCAGATCTAGGTCAGACAGTCGATATCCCTCGAATCTGTTGAAAGGAGCGCGAGGTTTAACCCTCGTATGTAGAGGAGAAAACCCGTGAAGTCCTGAAACGACAGAGGCATCGAGATTTTAGAGTTCAAGAATTTGGAGACCAAACCAAATTTCTTGGTTTGCGCAAATCTTTGAGTAGCGAGGAGAAGAGACAACCGTTGGATCTAGGTCATAGGAAGATCGTTGGATTAGAACCTTTGCCATATCGCACACTCGGGGGTTTGGAGGTTGAGAAAGTTTCTTTTCGACTATAGATTTCATGAAGTACCGAGAGCCGAGGCTCGTGCGAACACGTGGCACATCCGTTAGGTGGGGATCGCATGGTCGACAGGTGGTGCAACGTAGAGCGCCTAGAGGAAGGTGGAAGTGGGTGACAGGCGGAGGACACGCATCACTTGGGAAAGGAGTCAACACCCTGTTGATTTGTTGTGCTTCGGGTTCTTGTAAGAAAGGAGCACAAAGGCTCAACACATCAACTCACAAAGTTGCAAGCCGCAAGAAGTACTGAAGGAGTCAAATCTTCTTTGACTTTCGCATCTCAGAGTCTCATAAAAGAAGGGCCTGGAGGTTCCATCCTTCAATTCATGAAGTCATGAGTAGCGAGAGGTGCTAGCTGTTAGCCCTAGCCGGAGGTCGCTTGAAGAGGCGCTAGCAAGGAGGAGCCATACCCGTATCGCATCTTGGGTATCGACATTTGGAGAAAGAGGAGTCGAGGGTCTTCGACTCACGAATTCAAAAGATCACGAATCACGAAGGGTTCTTGCACTAAGGCAAGGCTGTGGTTGCATGGAGGTGGGGCCTAGCCCGAGGGCTATTGCTCACACTATTTTGAATTTGTGCCCAGAGTGCGTGGAGTAGTCGTGGGTTTTTTGCAGGACTTCCGCAAGGGGGAAAGAGGACCTGTGGATTTATTCAAGGGGTTCCAAAAGGAGCCCGAAGAGCCATTTCATCTCAGAAATTGGAACAATCCAGAGACTGGGAGGTCAGTGGACCTTGCTGAGGTAGGGGGTCTGCATCACATTATCCTTGACAACTTATTAAAAAGTTAATGGATCATCTGTTTGTGAAAACAGAGAAAAAAATGAAAATGAATTTGTCGTGTCAACATTATACACACAAACTTATTTTCTTCCTTGGTAACAAACTTACTAATGTTGGATCTGGAGATGTAGAACTACTTGTTGGAGTTTTTTGTGCTCTAGGTGTGGATTGTGCACCTACAGATCTCACTAGAGTAGTTTGTGCTGCATTTTGTGTGGAATTTCCAGGAGTAGAAGGAACTGTGCACTGACTTACAACTGGTGTTTGAACCACTTCTTCTTCTGTGTCATAATTCTCAATAACATCAACAATTCTGAATCTTTTTTCTATGCTTCCATCCCATGCCTCATTCTCCACAAATTGAACATTGTGACTGATTATGAACTTTCTTGCAATAGGATCATACCGTTTGTATGATTTTGTATCTTCAGAGTATGCAAAAGATATACATTTATGTCCTTTATTATCTATCTTCTTTCTCATCTCATATGGAACATGTGTGTATGTGACACAACCAAAAACTTTCAAGTGTGCCACATTATGCTTCATTCACGTTCAAGCTTCTTGAGGAACTTTGTTTCTCACACTCTTTGTCATACATTTCTTCATGATGTATGTTGAAGTTTCTACTACATCAACCCAATATTCATTTGAAAAATGTTTGGCTACCAACATACTGCACGCCATTTCCATGATGGTTTGATTCTTCCTCTCTGTGACACCATTCTATTGTGGTGTATACCGTATAGTGAATTTCTTCTAGATGCCATGAACTTTACAAAAGTTCTGAAACTCTCCTGACACATATTCACCTCCTCTGTCAGTACTTAGAACCTTTATGTTATAACCACTTTTCTTCTCCACAAGTGATTTGAACTACTGGAAACAACCCAATGCGTCATATTTGTGTTTTAAGAAATAAATCCATGTTTTTCTTGAGAATTCATCAATGAATTTAAGAAAATAGGAAATGCCTCCTATAGATGGTGTTTGCATTGGTCCACAAATATCTAAATGTACAATTTCCAGTGGAGCTTTCACTCTATATGACTTTCCAAATGTAAATGATTCTATATGTTGCTTTCCAAAGATGAAAACTTCACATATTCTTTCTAGTTTTTCAATTAATGGAAAAACTTTGACCATAACATTTGTATGTAGTAGTTTCAGACCTCCAAAGTTTAAATTTCCAAATATGAAATGCCATAGCTAGGATTCTTCCTGTACTTCAGATTGGAATACTTAGTGCATATCTGTGCTATTGTCTTCTTCTTTCTTGGTATTGCACGCACTACTCTTTCCTTCTTTAGAACTACGCGCACTTACTACTTTTATTTTTTCCTTGAGTGCAATGTTAGACTGCACTTCTTTTGTGTCATATACAACTTTTGTTTTTTTCCTCTTCATAGTTGGCTTCAATGTTAATGGAAACATTTTGTTGCTTGTCATCTGAATTCTTGCAATAAGTTGATTGCTTGGATATCTATCCATGATCACACAATGATTATCTTCCATGTAGATTCTATATCCTTTCTGTAACAATTGTCCTATACTCATCAAATTATGCTTTAGACTAGAAACATAGTATACATCAGGCATAACATTTTTCTCCCCCAACTTAGTTAAAATGTTTATACTTCCTTTGCCTAAAATATTGAATTGGATATCTGTTCCAAGTGTAACTTCAGTTTAGATTGACTTATCCAAACTAGAAAACAATTATAAGTTCCTTTTCATGTGATTAATGCATCCTAAATCTAGATAACACATGTCAGATGGACTTTCTTGTTCAACATTGCATTCAAATGGGGAAATTATAGGCATTGCTTCAATGCACGCCATAAACATAGGGCTAGAGGGACTATTTGTGTTGTGTGACTGATCTTGACTTTGCTTGTTCTAATTATACTATCTCTTTCTGCACTCATATGCATAATGTCCATACTTTTTATAGTAATGGAACTGGATATTTTATTTATCAAATTTATGATTACTTGGATGACTGTTATTTGTATTTTGACATGTTCCTTGAGTATTTTCAGGACTGCTACTATGTCCAACTCTAGCATAACTTCTTCCTATGCCTCTAGAGTTAGCTCCCCCCCTTCCTCTTGCACGACTTATAGATGACTGCACGAAAAATGAATTCTCTAGTGACATATTTGATCTATTTAATATGTGTTCATGATTAATGAGGGAGGCTTGGAGATCATCTAGACTAAACTAACTCATGTATTTGTTCTCTTCCAAGGTCACAACAAGGGTATCAAATTTAGGAGGAATACTCCTAAGTAATTTCTCAACATCATGTATATCTTCTATGGTTTCTCCATGATACTTAATATGATTTATCGAGCCAATAACATGGGCATAAAAGGAATCTACTAAATTTGTGTCTTTCATTGATAGAGTTTCAAAATCTCTTCTAAGAATTCGTATTGTTGAAGTATTGACTTTGTTCATACCTTGATAAGAGGTTTGTTATTTGTCCCATGCTTCCTTGTCTTACTTTGATGATGAAACTCTTTGGAGTATGCTCTCATGCATGGATTGACGTATGTAAAGCATCACCTTTCCATCCTTCTTCCTTTGATCTTTCAAAGCATCCGTCTCAATGTTTGTGAGGGAATTGTATGCCACCTGATATATTGATTCCACATAGCCATTTTCAACTATTTCCCAAATATATTGACCTTGAAATGACACCTTCATGGTCAAGGAGCATAACTCATAATATTTTCCTGTAAAAGTGGGAGGTTGCAGATTTGAAGTAGAAGCCATGATTTCACCTTATGAAAGAGCTACTTATCTTTGGAACTTCCTATGATAAAACCTACTCTGATACTAGATCTCGGATCTACAACATGCAGATAAACTTTGCATAATAGAGTTACAAAGACTATGCAGTGAAACTCTTTGTCTTTGACCCTCAAGACTTACAACGTAGTTCATAAACTACTCAATATAGTGCACGTTGTGATAATAACACTTAAACAAAATAATTTCTTTATATTGAGCTACTTTTAACTCAAAAACTACAAACATAACAAAAATCCATAAATATGTCAACACACAAAATACTTGATATATATTATCAAAATTGGGCGCTGTGCCCAGTTACAAAATACAAAACTATGTCGAGCTTTGACTTCAACAACTTCTACAAAATTTATAGAAAACCAGAGCTTGAGTTCTCAAACTTCTCAGACTCCTCACAGTTGTTGTTGCTGCTAACTATTGACTCTATTCTCTCTGTATTTGTGTATATCGACTACCTACAGACTCAAACATATAAATACTAAGACAAGATTTCTTCTAGAAGCTAAGCCACTTAACATTTAAGACAATAATTAAATTTGAATTACTTCTATCTACTCAAAAGAGCTCGAGAAATATTAAAGATCGGCTCATAAATAACTCCTCTGCTTGCAAACTAATAAAACCGAGTTTGAATAAATGTAGAGATCATGAACTTGACACTTTCATACTAACAGACTGACTGAATGACTGAGTCGGAAGAGACTTAAATCTCACCAACTTGTGATTAATATTTCCAACAAGTAATCTACCCGGTGATAGTCGTAGAAGTGAGTTTGAAAACCTATTTCATAGGTATAGGCGCATTATTGAGATTGATCTCAAAATTCATAGGATGCTTGGATTTTGTTTTGTTGAGTTTGGGGATCTTCATGATGCAGAGGATGTTATTCATGGCCGTGACGGTTATAAATTCGATGGGAATCGTTTACGAGTTGAGCTTTCGTATTGTAGTCAAGGGTATCCTTCATCTTCTGCTAGATGGTGGTATTCATTGTGTGGTTGTTATCGTAGTTACTGTAGTCATCATGTACAAAGGGAAGGAGTCTCCAGAATATCACAACATAGTTTCCGCGTTACGGGTCTACCCTCATCAGCTTCATGGAAGGACCTAAAATATCATATGCGACGAATTTGTGCCACTTTTTATTCTCAAATCTTTGACGATAGAAGCGATAGATCTCGAATTGCGGATTACATGAATCATGAAAACATGGAGTATTCTATCATAAGTATCCATGACTTTGAATTCAATCATGCATTTTCCTAGGATTTTATTAGGGTTAGAGAGATGATGAATCATGGCAAAGTTCCAAGTCCTGTAGTCAAAACCGAAGTCGAAATCAAACTCAAAGCCCTATTGGCATAAGGAGCTGCAATGAGAGTCGATGCAAGTAAATAAACCATAGGTCCCTATCTGGTTTGAATTCAAGATAACCCACCAAATCTCCATTTTAGTGTCTCGCTCATTCAATGCAAGGAAAATCATTTGGACTTAAGTTCATTAACTGGTTGTCCAATTGGCGGGCTCAAATAATATTATGTTTACCAAAGACAACTTCGATATTTTCCCAAGCATCATTAGGGTCATCAATTCCTTGAAGATGAAACCTTAAATAAGGAGATATGGACATTCTAATCAATCCACATGTTTCATCATTTGTATTTTCCCATTTGAATTTCTTTTCATCATCAATGAGTTCTAGTTCTTTCCTCAAGGTAATTTGGTACAAACCTTTACTTTTTAATACATCCTCCATATGGGATTTCCATGAGAATTAATTGGTACTGGTAAGAAAAATATCAATGGGAAATTCCATATTAAAGTACACATAAAAATATGAAGCTAATGGTCTTGATGAAAATATCTTGAAAAATAGGTTGTTTAGAAATAAAGGCATTGAAAATGAACTTTGGATGTGAAATTTATTCCCTTTTGAAAAAAAAGGCATAAATGATAACCAAAGAGCCGCGTGTAAAGTAGAAGTTGGTCCATGTGGTGATATCCCTCCTTATAATAATGTCACTTTTACAAATACTTTGCTTATGAAGTGACCCACTTTTATACAATAATTGACGATCACTTTTACAATGAAGTTACTTTACAAATGAAAGTTGCATGCAAAATGAATAACTTAAAATAAAACATTAAAGCTACTTATAGTGACTATCTTTTATAATTTAAGTGAAATACACTTTACAATGGATGTATGAACTTTAAAAAAAAAATGTAACAAAAAAGATACTTGAACTCAAGATCTCTTACTTGATAAAACAACTTTTAACCAAGTGAGCTAGTGCAAAACATATTAAATTGTTTAGAAGAAGGATTGAGGGTGTTGTTTTTGTTTTTGTTGTGGAGGACGACCTTGGAGAACATGCTCATAAAAAATATTTTCAAAAAAGAAAAAAATAATTCTTCTCGATGTAAACAAGGGTTAGATCTAAGTTATCTTACCAAAAAAAAATGCAAGTTTTCCCTCTATTTATGATTTACTAAGATCATGCACAGTGCACGACAAAGAGCATACATAGACATGAAAACCATTTCCACTATTTTTTTTTATTTGATGAGATCACAGTGGACATAGACAAAAGAGAATACAAAAATTGAAAGAGTATAAATCTAGAAATGAAAAATTAAAACTAGAATTTATCTCTGCAAACATTTTAAAAGGACATATTTAGGATTTATACCTTCGGATTTGACTGAAATGGTCATTTATTGGGAAAAAAGAAACCTTTTGAGTGAAATGGAAAATATTTCCTGACTAGAAGAAGCATTCCAGACGTAGTGGAATAGTCCTCTTATCCCAAAAATGTATGGAAATGTATGAAACCATAGATGTGACAACACTACTTCATGATCTCGATATACAAAAAGTGGGTCTTCAAATGCACTATGATACCATGTTCAACAACACAAGTATTCCAAGAGAGTATGTATACCTTCAGTAACCACTCACACAACCATATCTAAGATCAAAACATCGATGTTTTGGCATGGTAAAACCCCTATGGGGAAACATCCATGGCCCTAACCAATGTGACCACTTGGAAAAATTTATTAATTTAAAAGAAAAATATTACACAAATATTTACAAGAGATTTTCCCACAATCAGTCATCGAAAAATGACCCTCCATGATATTTAAATAGATATCATGGAACAAGTGGGTGTTAATCCATGGATCAATTTAGTTGTTACGATCAAGGAAAATATGATCCATTGGTCGAGGGGAGGGGGATTATTTTTTCTTATAAAAGAAAAATAAAAAGGGGGTTTTTGTGGTCTCTACAAGTCCAAGCACATGCAATTGGTCCCTTATGTTTTATTGGAAAAAATAGTGTTAGAAACAATTGTTTTTAGAGAACCAGGTAGATGAAGCTATCCTTGAGAAACTTATCCATATTTTCCTTTATGCAAACTACCAATCAAGGGTTGACTGGTTGTAGTTGTTACCAAATAGGATTCACATTTTCATACATATTAATTTCATGTTCGAAAATTATAGGGTATGTTGGATTTTCCTCATACTTTCAAAAACAAATATCAAAAAATTCTTTGAAAAGCATAGTGTAGGATTCATTCTCATTAGGAGAATGATATTCCCCAATTGACATGGTTTCAATGATGTGAGGGTTCCTAGATATATTAACTGGAATGGTTACTGAAATTCCTTCCATGTTTCATTTGGTGTTCACATCATGTGCTGCAAGGGGGATCACATACCAATCAAAGTCTCTAGACATGATAATATGAAAATATCCATCCTCCATTTGGCTTAATTCAAGAAGAAATTATGAGCTATGGTACATGTCTCCCAATGGATTATTGATGCAAGTCATGGATTCTAAGGTGACTTGATATGAATTCAAAACCATGTCAATGGAGTCCAACGAAAGATGAGATTTGGAGGCCCACATGGATGAAGTGAAATTACAAAATTCCTCCATTGAACAAGAAATGTGACTAGTGTTTCCTGAGGCCATTTGAATGGCATATTAAAAAAATATCAACTACAAATAAGGGTATAGAGATCCATGAATTTCCATTCTACTTGTTTGAGAAAAAAAGTTTTGGTAGAACCCATGGGTCTTCAAAATACGATGTTCTAATGAAACATTTTATAGTTGTGAAGTTTGTAACAATTGATGAGATCATTGATATAGAGGAAGAGTCAATGTAGGATATGTGAAAGGTTATATTAAAAGTTCCCATTAAGTCGGGGTACATACCAATACCAACATTTTCACATATTCTCAGTGAATTTTCGATCAACGGGGCACTAGGTCCCAATGAAGTAGTTGGATCAATTCTACAATAAGTCAATTGGTCAATAATAATGATATTTCCCTAGTGAGGGAAATAAATCATGCAGAAAATGATAGAGGCCACAACTTTCATCACATAAGTTTAACTATGAACTAAGATAATATTTTAATCTAAAGGAAACTTGACAACCTCTGCCTCTTTGGCCATGGTCTTACCCCCTAGTTGAGTGGGGTATGAAGGAATAATCCCATGAGATCTAAAAGAGTGTCAATCAAATACTTTCAACATCATTGGGAAAGGGATTATATTAAAGGGGAGTTGAGGGACCACCAACATGATAAATATGTAACACAAGTGGAAGCTCCCTCATCTACTATAGTCCTAAAGATATTCATTTTGCATGACGAAAGTTGAATTTAGAATGTGGCATAAGGTGAAGTATTAATTTCACATTGTCAGGATCAAATGTTATTAACTGACAATCTGTTTAATCAAAATCATGAATTGTTGATAGCAGTGATTTTCACTATGCAATATAGCTTTAGAGGATCTCCAAGGTAGACATAGCACAAAGAGGTTATGCCATATCTTCAACAATGTTGTATTTATGAGAAGATCTAGCATTATGATTATGCATTGATCACTTCAATGCACCTTTGGGATGGTGTGAAATCACATTAGTTGTCAGTTTCTCTATATGTAGAGGGTTTTGTAATTTGGACATGGATTCCCCCCTCTTAGAGCTAGTCTCGGGAACATTGCAATTACAAGCCTGAGCCTTGATATCTACTTTATACTAAAAAATTAACACATTTTATGGGTTTCACCTTATAGAGGGGCTCCATTATTTCCCCATTGTAGAGGTCTAGGGTTTTTAGGAATACCAACAACCATTTTATAGCCTTACAGAGGGAAAGGGATTGTTGTGAATTTTTCACAGTGAACCTAGTGTTGTGCCAGGAACTACAACCCTCCATTTTCCATAAATTAATCACAATTCCCTTGCAAGAAAATGGAGCCCCTTAATTCTTATATGTTTTTGAAATAGTCTTCCATTAGCCTCCCTCTTTACCTCAATCCTATTTTGGAAGTCTTACTTATTTTAATTAAACACTGGCAAAAGGAAATACTTGAAGAAATCATTTTTTGAGGAAGTTTGAGAGAGTCTGAAAATTTAACGTTAACTCCTTTGATGTACATTGAAGGAGTTACCTATAACTCCTTTGATGTACATCGGAGGAGTTCCCCTCACCCTCCCTGATAAACCTCACCCATCGCGCAAGTTGTTGTCAACTACTCCAATGAAATGAGAGGAATTCACTCCAACTCCTCTGACATCCATCAAAGGAGTTTCCTCCATGTTCACCGACGAGATCGAAGGAGTTGGGGTTGAGTCCCCCGATGTATATAAAAATACTTTGCATGAAGTATTCTGATATGCAACCAAGGACTTAAGCACAAGTCCTCTGATCATAAATATCATGCCAAAAACCATATTAAAAGTGAAAGTTGTTTATTTCTATATATTCACCAATTTACCCATCCTTCTTACCATTTCACCAAGTTCTAAGGAGTTAGAAAGGATTTCTACCTCGAAACAAAGAGTGCGTTGAGCTCTATCTTCGCATCCACAACCTCTCAAAGTCATCCAAATGGAAGTATGGTTTTCGGGTAAGATTCTATATCACATGCCCTACTAAGTTTAGGTTTTCTCTTCATGATTTTTGTTTGTTCTACCTTTCTATCTCCTTGCTCTATCCTCAACCTGCTCTGTAACTAGCATCATCCAACCATGGTTAGGATCTCCCTACCTTCATACTATTTGTATTACAACCGCTTTACGTCGATCCAAACTTGGGTTCATTATAATAACCTTAAGGATCAACCCTAAAATGTTTTTTTCCCAAGAAAAACACCAATGGCCTGAATGGACCTTGATCCGAACTCCTATCCAAATAAGGGACCTGTAACAAGGTTTTTCGTTTTTATTGGGAAATCGAACCACAAAATTCTTTCCACCATCGGAATACTTATTGGTAAATCCTATGGACATATTAGATGAGTTCATGTTAACTCCTCCGATATGATCGAAGGAGTTCCCGGGAACTACGCCGATCACCTCTCCACATCCCACCATTTGGAGGCTTTGATCCTAATTCCTCCAATGTGATATTAGAGGAATTGGCATTAAGTCCTTCGATTCACATCGAAGGAGTTGTAATCAACCCTACCAATATCAAATCAACATACTTAACACTAACTTGTCTGATACACATCGAACACCTTGTTATCAACTCCTCTGATCTGCATCAAAGAAGTTAATATATAAACCTATGATTTCACCTTATGAGCACAATTTATAGATTTTAACCTTGTATAATATTTTACTGCAAATTTATTTTCAATAAAGGAAAAAAAAATATACAATGGAAAATACACACATTACACAGACATATTCCCCCTGTAAACCCAAACTAGGAAAACCAACATATTCTATATTCATTCATAGTGATACATTGTTTAAAATAGAATATACATATAGGAGCCAACGGAATAAAAAACCCTAACCCAATGACCTGGATTAGTCAAAAACCCTAATTCCTTAACCATAAATAGAAAACCATCCAGAAAAACCATATGCCGAAAAAATGCCCAATAATGGACACAAAAATCGAGGCGACATGAAAAACGAGGCAAACATGCGACACGTTTCCGGAGGAAAACAAAATTTCTCAAGGGCGTTGCCCCAGAACCCCTGCACAGGGGGGATACCGCCCCCCTACAAATCCTGAAGTCAGGGCCTACCATCCCCCCCTCAAACACCACTACATGCCTCACACAACGTAGAAGACAACAGAGCTAGTTGTGCAAAAAATATAACACATACCCAACACAATTTTCACCCTTTCTTCCTAAATCTCTCACCAATATGCTCAAACATGCTTGTGATCATTTTATCATCCACATATGATGACTCCCTAACCATTGACAACCCCAAAGAGTGTTCTGGTACAAAATTCTCAAGTTGTATTCAATTTCATACTATGTATGATTTTTATCTCTGCACTAAACTCACCTTTTCCTATAGGTCCAAATATGTCCCCTCGAAAGAAGAAACCAAGTAAGGCTCTTGGGACCGAGGACTCTCTTAGTGGCTAACAAACAAAAGGTGATCCAGAATTAATTGGAGTGGCGTACAGTGACACATTAGGATTCTTGGAAAAGGATGGGGAAACACTGAAGTGGGGAGAAGTATACCACATGTTCAAGAAGTCTAATTTCTCTGTCGAAACTGAAGAACCATATGATCTTAAAATGTTCAAAAACATCAAGAAGTCATGAATTTTCAAAGTAGCAGTTCACCCAAACATTTTCCCATGTGTAGGTACCATCAATTGGATCTTCAAGAATATAGATGTGAATGGAAAATACGTCTACAATGCCAGAAAGGATCCCATAGCCTCGTTCAGAAATAAATATTTGGTGAAGAGCTATCACATCGAGAAGGGAGGTAAAAATTTGGATAACAAGCTCCTTAGTAAGCTTGAATACACTTTCAAGGATTTGTTTCCAAAATGTTACAGGTCCAACAAATAGTTCAAATAAAAACCCAAAGGAGGATACCCCACAAGTTCATTGAGAAGGCCTTATCAGTACATGTAGGCATGTTGTGTCGGTTGTATGGGAAAAAAGATGCATCCCAATTCTCTCTATCGTATATTCCCTGTTATACTACTACGTGGATGAGGGAATATAATTCAATTGGGATGATATCCAATCTAAAAATTTATCAATGGATATCTCTATGGTAAAAGGATCCCAGCCTCAAACATTTACAGGATTTCACGTGTACTCATATCTCTTGGAAATCATGTGCATAGCCCATCAATACCTTAGTATGAGGTGGAAATGATAGCCATCCAACTTGAGCATCCATGTGTATTTCAAAGTTCTCTAGGAGCACAAATATCATACAAAATACCAGAATATATGTGAGAATTTTCTGACCACCTTGTACTAATTCATATTATGCAACACTCTCCCTTGCATGATAGAAAAGGATATAGAAGTCATAAGGAGAATTGGGGATTGGTACCTCATGGAACACGACAAATACATAAGAGTGTATGGCGCAATGAAGCCTCCTCATTTACCCCCTGGCTTTGTGCCTGATAAGATTGTGCTTCGAGAGGTTGCATACCAGACCATCATACACAAGGTTGGAGGGATGTTATACTGTCTGAAAAAAGAAATATGACCATCACTTCCACTATATTTAGGGATCCTTTTCTTTGAAAACACCAAGCATGTTGAAGTAGAGGTAAACACCCTACTATATTATCACTCGGAGAAGAACGGTTCAGAGGACATGATCCAAAGAATACTGTGAGAGAGCATTTCAATAAAACTTTTCTACCCCGGGAATATGCAAAATACATCTGGGAAGAGGAAGAAGTGCATCAAAATTCCCATACCTATGATGAAGTCATCTTCAACAGGCGTGTCTAGCCAAAAGGGAGAATTGCACATGAATAAAGGGCTAGAGAAGAAGACAAAAAGAAAGCAGAGGAAGAGAAAGATGAGAAATCACCCCACATTTCCACCTCAATACACTTTGGATTAGTAGTAGAAGAAGAAGAAGAAGAAGAACTGGTAGACAAGAAGAGGAGAGATAAGAGAAATTCCACAAAAAGAATATTGACACAAAAAAGAAGAAGTGGAAGATCAAGGAAGACAAGACCGAAGCCAAAGTCGAGGAAGAAGAAAGAACTACAACTGAAAGGGAGATCAAACAAAAGGAAGAAGTAATCAAGAAAATAACAGAGAGAGTGAAAAAAAAACAAGAAGAAAGGGAAGCCAAAGGGGCAACCGACAAAGTAACTGAAGTAGAAAGATAACAAAAGGATATAGAAAACATATGTTGAAAGATTAATTATTGAAATATTAATTGTAATTATTGAAACATTAGTTGGTGAAAGATTAATTGTCATTGAATTTGTTGAGTCTCCATTTTGACATAAGATAATACCCTATCTTACCCTCTATATAAGTCTTTTTGCCTTTGTTACAAACCTATACTGGACTATTCCCTCCCAAAACACATGCCTAATAGCTATGTCATGTCTACAAGAGGTAATTGGTGATTTAAAGCATGTTTGTTTAACTTTCTTAAATTAATTCGATTGAAAGTGTTTTATTTTGTATAGTTCTAATAATTTGATTTATGAGCAGTCTATCCGGCACTACCAGACACCATGTAATCTAGTACCGAATCCATTCCGGTACCCAAGACAATTTTGATCCGGTACCAACTCCATTCTGGTACCAAGATGTGCGCTATTCCGATACTCCTTTCTCTGTTCTATTCTGGTACCAGACTCGCGACTGTGTGCAATCCGGTACCAAAACCTCTATTTCGGAATGCGTCAGTTGGACCTGGATAATGGTGGAGATTTTGAGAAGACAATTGGATAGAAGTGTCCGTTTCAGTTCTCCAGTTGCAAGAGACTCTATTTCTCATGCACTTCGTGTCATGATGATGGAATTGACTCCTAAAAATTTGATGTAAATCTTAATTCTGGAATTTCTTGCACTGTTTAATGTTTATCCATAAATATTGGTAGTATCAGCTTACCTTATATAAGGAATGCTGTGTAGAGAGGAATGTAAGAAATATACGATAAGAATCAGACAGTACTTGTCATCGTCATGTATGAAGTAAAAGATTGTTGATCCAATTTAGCAGCTAAATTAATACAGAAGATCTTTTATGTCAATTCTTGGATAGGAGTGAAAGTTTTAGTCTGTTAACTCCTTAAGAGGTTCCTTGTTGGTTCGGCAAGGGCCCACCGCCCCAACTAAGGTAAACCTCATTGTATATGTTCTGTGTGTTTGTGTGGATAGTTTACAACAACGTGTGTGTGTGATTAGTCTTTATTTCATTCTCAGGATTGAGCATTGAGTTAATCATTTTGGATTGGTGTGTATAGGCAAGTGCTAGATCGAATATACATTTTATTATCCAATGTTGAAGGTAGCTATCTCATAATTTGAAGTGTGGGACTGATATTTTAAGTTTATGATTGTAGTATCGCAAGGGACCAGGAGACTTTATCTTTCATCTTCATGTGTTGTAATAAAGTCTTTTAGTTATACCGAATTCCCCTTGTGCTGGTTTGGTTGAATTAGATGAAGTTGAAGTTGATTTTTTTGTTTCAAGAATGGTTGAAGTTGATTGTTTTAATTACTACAGGAGACAAGATTCTTAAAGTTCATCTTTTCAATACAAGTGCCTAAAATGAACAGACTTGTTTCTCTGGTACAACATCTCTTTGATTGACTGTTTGTCTAAGTTTCATTATCATTTTTCTCTTTTAGGTTCAGAGGATATTTTGAAGTATTTAGAGATCTTAGAAATGGATTTTTTTATGTTATTAATTATTTCCTATATGAAACAGACTTAGATAGGTTACTTGTTCTCGACACATATGGTGTAATGACTCTTTCGATTACAAATCCCAGATTGACATTTAAATGAGTGTGAGATATACAATGAACATATTTACGCACCAACATTTTGGCACCGTTGTCGAGGAGTTGTAAACGGTAATAGTTAGCATATTTTTTGGTTTGATGAATTATTGGATTGGATTTGAGGATAATCTAAGGGCGGGGAGAATACTTTAAGACGAAAGGTAAGAACCTACACATCCACTTTGGTGGGGTTTCTCCAAAGTTAGGTTGTCCTCCTACCTCTAATTAGGAATTTTCATTTTCATTGATTTCATTTTTTTTATGAGTAGGTACAGGGATAATATAGGCAGATTTATTGCTCCTAAAATCTCAGAAAAACTAGAAAAACAAACAAAAAAGAAAACCCCCCCTTATAATAATTCATCGAAAACTCGTGCAAGAAAAATTCTCAGAGGAGAGATCTCAAAGGCAGCCATTGCAACAACAACAAAAGTCACTAGATTCGAAGCCATTGTTCAGATTAAAAACATAAGGCAACAAGAAAAGGAAGCAACACTGGCGACCCCATCCAGAAGAGAAACTGGAAAAGAAGCAGAGGTGATAATAGAAGAGGCTGCATCTACTGTTGGAAGACCACAGAAAACCTTGGAACAACCAGAGATACCATATAACCTAGTGGTGGAACCATCACTCAATGGAGAAAGTTCACCACCTCCTTACAGAGTGCTTAGAAACATGGTAGAAGAACAGGGAAACATAACCAATGAAATAGAGACATTTGGATTCCCCATACTGGATATGGATAAAGACGTTGCTATGAAGAACATTCCATTATCTTCACTTCCTCATTTCATAGGTATGTTGACAGAAGACCCTGACTCATTTTTATTTGAATTTGACATATTGTGTAGGAGCTATAACTACACAGATAATGCTCAAAAATTAAAAATTTTCCCAGCCACACTAAAAGATTTGGCACTACAGTGGTTCATGAGCTTAGGGGAACACAAAATTTTGTCTTGGGATGGTATGAAGGATACCATCCTCTAGAAATACTAGGATTACTACAGACCTAGGGATGCTAGGAATGATATATTCAAAATGCAACAATCAGAAGAGGAAAGCTTAGAAGACTACTTAGAAAGGTTCTTATACAATTACTAAAAGACTAAGAAGTTTTTCTTAGATACAACTATAGTTAGGACTGTATTTATAAAGGGTGTGAGGGAAGATTACATTGAAGTGTTAAACCTTATGAGTTCTAGGGACATATACCAAAAACCATTTGCAGACATAATAGAGTATTGTAAAAGATACTCTCGCAGTCAAGCTAAAACAGGGAAAAGTATAAGGGACCCTACCAACAGAATTGCTAAACCCACATCTAGAGGTGTCACAAGGATTGAGCTAGAAAATCTATTGGAAAACTTTAAAACATATATCCTACACACCATCAGTTCCCAACTAGATACCATGCAAATTAAAAGAAAACAAGAGGAAGAAAATGTTGTGTTAGCAATCTTCTGTCATCAGTGTAGGAGGAAACACCTTGAAAAGGAATGCCCCCTCAATGTTATTGAACTCTGTGGTATTTTCACAGAGGACCATCCTACTAATGAATTGCCTTCTCTCCCTAGATTCAAGGCCATGTTCAAGGGAGGAGGAGAAACTGAGACATCTTACCCCCCTAGGAGACCATGGAGACAACAAAACCCCAACATGTTTGCCGACCCAATTACACAATACCCCCAACAACAATGGGTACCTCCCATGTATTATCCTCAGTGGTAAACACAAACCCAACCTTGGAAACAGGGGTGGAGAGGACCTGCATATGGAAATGTCCCCTTTCAACCAACAAATTTTCCCACCTATCCACAATATCCTTCGAATATTTCACAGTTGCTCCTAGGTTTTAACCTCCTTGCTCTTCTTCCACCCCCACAACCACAACAACCACTTGCACTACCCATGAATCCAAATGTGCAGCAACCAATGCAAGCTGCACCCATCTAAAACCCTCCTTGGTCTACTCCTATTCCTGCACAACCTATCCCTAACCCAAATAATAGACCGACACAACCTATACAAAACGTTGAATTACAAACCTTCCCTACATACATAATAACACCAACTCCATTTAATGGAATTGAATTAAGATCAGGAAGGATTGTAAACAAAACAAATCCCACTATGGTCATTCAAGAGGAACATGTGCATAATCACACAAACCAAGAAGAACAAATAGATGTCCAAATGGTTCAAAGAGAAGAACAGATGATTGATCCATTGAAAGAAAAAAGAAACACTCCAGTACCACAAGAAATCCCTTCTCCCAACTCCCTTATAGCAGAAACGCCCCATGAAATGAATCCCCCTTACCCAGAAAGGATGCTCATAAAGAAAATTGAGGAACCTCTAGAACATAATCTAGAGACTGAACTCCGGAATATATGTGTAAATATTCCACTACTATATGCCATTAAAGACATACCTATCTATGCTAAAATTGTAAGGGACATTTGCATTAAAAAGCCATGGAGAAAGAGGAAAGATCCTCTGGTCATACGGGTGGTAGGACAGTTATCCGAGTTTATAACATAAATGCCTTCCAAGTATAGTGATCCAGGGAACCCAGTGGTAACCATAGAAATCAATAGTGTTGCCTTACCTAACACATTGATTGATCTAGGGGCAGAAATAAATGTGATGTCGGTAAACACTATGAAAACACTGCAACTAGATCACTTAAGACATACACAAACTTTTCTAGAGCTTGCAGATAAATCAGTCATCACCCCAATAGGAATTTCAGATGATATAACAATGACATTGGGCTCTTGGGAATACCCTGTGGATTTCTTGGTAATCCATCCCAAATCCTCCAAACCAGGACACCCAATGGTACTAGGCCAACCTTGGTTGGCCACTGCTGATGCATTCATTAGTTGTCGATCTGGAGAAATGACAATTTCCAATGGCACTCAAAGTCAGAAACTTATCCTTTTTCCCCTCGCCCAACAAGCCACATAAGTTCCTCTTTGGTTGGAGAACCCGTATGGGGAGGAGGAATGTACCCAACCCTTGTTGACACTTGAACAAGTAAAAGGAGTACAAGAACACTTTGAAGAACAAATCCTAAGTCTATTCTTGGCTGCTTCAGCATGCATTGACTATCCCCAATCTTTCCCCAACTACACACACATCTTTAGCCCTGAATTTCAAGAAATGTGGCACCCTTCCACTTCTACAATAGCCACTCTTTTGAAAATAGAGGAAGGGAAGGAGTCTACTATCCAAGCTATAGAAATCAAACCCGGGAAGTCCATGTATATCAATGCCAGCCTAGAAATAGATCAACAACAAAAGCTGGTACAAATGATTCAGGGGCAATCCGATGCATTTGCATGGGATTACTCTGACATGAAAGGGATCCACCCAGATACATGTATGCATCATATTTACACTAATGATCAAATCATACCTATCTAACAACCCCAGAGAAGAATGAACCTAGCCTTGAAAGATATAGTAAAGAAAGAAATCCAAAAACTCCTACAAGCCAATTTCATTTACCCTATATCAGATAGCAAATGGGTCTCCCCATTAGTTATTGTACCAAATAAAAATGGGAAATGGAGGATTTGTGTGGACTTTAGAGAGATAAACAAGGCCACCTATAGAGAATACTTCTCTTTACCTTTCATAGATCAGGTCTTGGATACTTTATCTGGGAAGAGGTACTTTTCTTTTCTGGATGGGTTTAGTGGCTACAACCAAATACAAATTTCACCAGAAGACGAGGATAAGACCACATTCACCTGCCCTTGGGGAACCTGTCTCCCCTTTGGGTTATGTAATTCCCCTGCTACCTTTCAGAGGGTTGTCTTGGCTATTTTCTCCAATCTGACCAATGATTGTGTGGAAGTCTACATGGATGACTTCACAGTATATGGGGATGATTTCCAATAGGCATTGGATAATTTGCAGAAGGTACTGGTTAGATGTAAAGAGACCAACCTCTCATTCAGTCATGAAAAATCAAGAATGATGCTTACTGAAGGAATCGTTCTAGGTTACCACATCTCCGGTACCAAAATAAGAGTGGACCCTGCCAAAATCGACATTATTTTCCAAATTAAGATCTCTAGTTCACAAAAGGAAATCAAAAGTTTCTTAGGGCATGCTAGCTACTATAGGAGGTTTATTCAAAATTTTACAAACCTAGCTTCCCCCCTTTTCAAACCACTAACGAAAGATGTTGAATTCTGTTGGGATGAGCAATGCCAAATATTCATTGAAATCTTAAAAACAAAACTTTTAAGTGATCCTTCTTTGAGAGGTCCAAACTGGTCTCTTCCTTTCCATATCTGTACAGATGCCTCAGATACCTCTTTGGGAGCTGTATTAGGACAAAGGGAAGGGAATATTCCTTATGCTATATACTTTGTTAGTAAGAACCTCTCACCTACTGAATCAAACTATACTGTCACAGAGAAAGAATTCTTATCAATAGTACATGCCATCAACAAGTTTAGACACTACATAACAAGATACGAAGATTTTGTGCACACAGATCACTTAGCCATCAAATTTCTAATGAATAAACCTGTTACAAATGATAGAGTAACTAGATGGCTCTTGTTACTACAAGAATTTAATATCACTATCATAGACAGGGCTGGAAGAGATAACTTGGTCGCTAATTTTATGTCTAGGCTTATCCATACAGGTGACAGTACTCCAGTAGATGATGATTTTTTGGATGAGAATTTATTTTCCATTTCTACTTTCACCCCTTGGTATGAAGACGTAGCCAACTATTTGGTAACCAGAAAGCTACCTCAAGGTATGACATCCAGATAAAAACAAAGAATCATTCAGCTAAGTGCCAATTATATGTGGCATGAAGACACCCTATACCGAATAGGACCTGATTTGGTAATCAGAAGATGTGTCAAGGAAGATGAAATGTAGGATATCTTCAGAGCCTGCCATGATGGCCCATGTGGAGGCCACTTTGCTGACAAAAGGAAAACTTACAAAATCCTACAATCTGGCTATTATTGGCCAACCATTTTTAAAGATGCAAAGAAATATGTGGCCAGCTACGATGATTTCCAAAGAATGGGAATACCTACATCAGTTGATGAAATGCCACTCCAATCCCAAGTAGTAATCAAACCCTTTGAAAAATGGGCCTTAGATTTTGTAGGACCTATCAATCCCATGTCCCGGAAGAAAAAGTACATATTAGTTTTCACAGATTATGTAACAAAATGGGTAGAAGCCAAGGCCCTGTATTCAGCCAATGAACAATCTGTTGTAGATTTTCTCTTTGAGGAAATTTTCACTCGTTTCAGGGTACCTCAGGAGATAGTCACTAATCAAGGAACACAATTCACCTCAAATTTGGTTAAGGCCCTTATCGAACAATACAAGGTCAGACATAGAAAGTCTCCACCCTATCACCCCCAAGCCAATGGCCAAGTAGAATCGACCAACAAAGTGATAGAGGCCATCCTCACTAAGACTATTCAGTTGCATCACAAAGACTGGGCTGATAGGTTTCCTGAGGCCTTGTGGGCCTATGGGACAGCCCGGAGAAATAAAATAGGCCATACACCGTATGAGTTGGTATATGGGAAGCAGGTACTACTGCCCATAGAGTTTCAGGTAAAGACCTTTAGAACTTCCATGCAATTAGGAATGGACCTGAATGAAGCTAAAAAACAGAGGCTATTACAATTGAACGAGCTTGATGAGATAAGAAAATATGCTCTACAAAGAACCACCCCGATACAAGAACAAAGGACCAAATGGCATGACAAATACATTAAACAAAAGTCCTTCCATCCAGTAAGGATAAAGACTATTGATGAAAAGCAGACTTCCCTTGTTGTAAATGGACATCGATTGAAGGTTTATCACAAACCGATTTCAAAGGAGGATTTGTCAAAAATTTTCTTTAGACTGCCGAAATGCAACTGGTAAGCGAGAAGGTTTTCCCTCCTGCTGACCTACCATAGTAAGTTCAAATTGTATAAATTCATTTTCTGTATATAGGTGTGTCATGAGATGAAGTTTTTTATTTTTATTTTTAACTAACAAAGACAAAAGAAAAATTGGTGGTGTTCCCATGTAGATAAACAAATAAGGAGGACAACTTCCAGAAAGAGTCTTCTTTAAGTTTTTCTGACTCTTTAAAATTGAAAACATCAGTGAGCAGGAACTGGCCCGGGCTCGACAAAAATCCACGGGATAGTATAGAGAGTTTCCTTTAAGTTTTCCAGACACTTTAAAATTGAAAATACTGGCGAGCAGGAACTGGCCTGGGCTCGACAAAAATCCATGGGACAGTATAGAGAGTTTCCTTTAAGTTTTTCAGACTCTATAAAATTGAAAATACCGGTGAGAATTAACTAATATGGGCTCGATAAAAATCCACAGAAAAGTAGTAGTTAGGATTATTATCATGTTGTAATAAAAGAGGAAATGCCAGCAAAAGTGTGGTCACCTTGGCTCCAGAAGAAAAGGAGTTCTTTCATCTCAGTTACTGGTCATTATAGAGTACCCTCCTGTTACAAAGATTTCTTGCATTATTCCTCTTTGGCAACTGCATGGTTTTTCAGACGGATTTGACCATAGAACACCAGCTATTTCTATAAATCACTGTCACCAGACTCAGTGTCAAGATTTTTAAGCTCAAGAAATTTCATTTTTGTGCTTATCTTGCATCGATGACTACATCTATGTATGAAGGGCCACCAAATCATCTCATTGTGCCTATCCGATATCGAATCCTATCCAGTATAAAAGAAGGGGCCCTGCGCTATTCCGGTACCAACTGCAAATTTTACACAGAGGTGATCCAACACTCAGGTAATCAGGTGATCCTATACCAACTGCAAATTTTACACACAGGTGATCCGACACTCAGGTAATCAGGTGATCCTGTACCAACTGCAAATTTTACACACAGGTGATCTGACACTCAGGTAATCAGGTGATCCTGTACCAACTACAAATTTTACACATAGGTGATCCGACACTCAGGTAATCAGGTGATCCTGTACCAACTGCAAGTCTTACACACAGATGATCCGACACTCAGGTGATCCCGTATCAATTAAAAATTCTACACATAGGTGATCCAGTACTTAGATGATACAATACTGGTAAGAATATGACGAGTAACTTTCATCATGTTTCCAAGTCGCTATCAAATTATTAGTGCGAGGACATATATATTTGACACTTTTTTTTTCGTATTATTTAAAGGAATTAGACTAAATATACGTTTAGAACATCTGATTTCTCTTGGATCATGACGTACCCCTGTTTTGTCACGAATCACTGTAGAAATATTAAACCTCACCTCCATGAGAAGGAAGTGTCCTACGAAACATCAAAAATGAAAAATCATGATGTCTTTTATCGGATCAAACTCCCTCTGTCTATCTGATAAATAAACCCCATGATTATTTGCCATACTATATGAGATGACGTGAACCACGAATCTCAGCATATCAAGTAATGATCCCAGTCGATTTCATATACATGAGTCCCGATCATAACGACCACCTCCTTTCATGAATATCGTCTTCCACCAAGCTTCCCACGAATCTAGAAACCGTTAGTAGATCCAACTTACCTCGCCATATCATCATGAGTATCGACATGACCGTTGTAATCTACACTTCCATTCATAAATGCTCCTCTGGATGGCTCCACCATCCAGAGGAGCATTATTTACCTTTGTTGTCACACTATCTACAGACACCCTATGCCTTCGTATCCCTTGTATGTTTCTCCCAACCGATACTCTATCATCTAGTACTCAACCCTCGACCTTCTGTCTGTGCCTTATCCACCCAAGAGAATTTATTAAAATAGTATGGGGGTTAATAGGCATGAGCCAATATTTCAAATATACAAAGAAACAATAGAATATCCGGCTTGTAAGAAAAAATATGAACATGCAGGGTGGGTGCCATTCTTGGAGAAATTTAAGGGCCATCATGAGGGAATTTCTCTCATCCTTTTTCAGACATATGATGGAGAGAATGTGCAGCTTGGGGATGTGAAGTTAAAAATTACGGAGGCCATGGGTCTCTTGATGGCTGGAGAAGGATACTTCAAAAGAGTGATCATAGACAAAAAGATCTGTCAACAATTCCTCAAACCAGAACATCATGACCCCGATTGGACCAAGGGCGTCCCTCAAAGCTATATCAAAGAAAAATATTTGAAAATTCTTATAAGTCTACAGAAATTTCTCACCTGTGAGGGAAGGTATGCCATGACCTTCATTTATCATTTAAGGATTTTGTCACATTTTGAGGGAGGACCATAGATAAATTTTCCCCACTTTTTATGGATGAGTTTAAATAAAATGGAAAAAGGGGTGAGGTCAGTTTCTAAGAAACCCGAGACTAGTCTTCATCATCATAGTTTAATCAAACTTTTGGTTGTTCATGCTCTAAAAACATAAGGGAGTAGTTGGAAGCAGTTACTCCAACAGAGCTTCGCTCAAGAGAAATCCAAGTCAGTCGAGACACAGGAGGTAGGGACACACATTGAAGGCTCAAGAAGAAAAGAAAAAAAAGACATGGCATCAGGAGGTAAAGAAGACACTGCTGCGCCCAACTCATCTCAGCCCATTGAGAAATCAGTGACAAAAAATTCTGTCGTGGGGGAGCCTGTTATATCAAAAAAGAAGACAGCCACTCAATTCCAGAGAGTAAGCTCTACTTCAGTTCAAAGGGGTAAAAGATGAAAGGAGGGATTAGAACCATGTGGTCAATCGGATAGCGTTCCCAAAACAATTATGAAAATGCCATCAGAACCAACCAGTCAAATAGAGAAGACCCCTAAGTTCCAGTTACAAAGAAAGAAAAAGATTGCACCAGCTGAAGCATCTAGCTCAGTCCTACGCCCTAAAGACCAACGACCACAGAATAAGAAACAAAAGAAGGAGGAGACAGATCAATAGAGGATTTTACTAGAGCCAATTGTAAAACCCCCTCCAAAATCCCCTAAAGAATTGAAAAGTATTTCTGAAGTCACTCGGCCTTCCCAAAGCTCAGTTGGTGGCTTGAAGGAGACTACTAAGGTGACAAGTAAAAATAGAAAGAAACTAGAAGGAAAGGAGGCACAAGTTCCAGAGCCCACACCCCAATCTTCCAGGTTAGGAATATGGGTTTTCCAGCAAAAGCAAACCTCAAAATTTACAGTTCAATCCCGCAAGATAAAGGTCCAGTCAACACAGGAGGTACAGATGTCCAGGCTTTCCCCTATTAGTGAATCTAAGAAAAGGAAACTATTTGAAGAAACTCCTAACCCTATCAACAAGTCTAAGAAAGCCTCGCCACCCATACGCAGGACCACCAGAAGTATGGCTAAATAGGAGACAATTCCAAACATACCTTCTCCTCAAAGAGAACCTATGGATATTCCAAGTTCTCCAGAAGAAGAGAGTGGCTGGGGAGCTGCCACAAGTGAAACAGAAGGACTGGTAACAATAAGTGAGACAGAAGGATTGGTAACAGAGACTTTGATGGATTTGAGGAAGGGGGAAGAAGTTCGAGAGGTGGTAACTCAGGAAGCATTCACACCGAGTCTAGGCAAATCCTTGAGCAGACGAAAGATGATAATAAAGGTTCTGAGGAGTCCGAGGAAAGAAAAAGAGGCTCGAGAGATGGTGTCCAAGGAAGTACTCACACCAAGTCCAGACCAGTCCCTGAATGAACCAACATTATTAATAGAAATTGAGAGATTGAAACAAGAAATTGAAGAATACAAAATAGTGGACAGGCATATCAAGGCAAAGAATGCAGAATTGAAGGAGTAGCATGCGAAGGTCTTTGCCAAACTTAACAAAGTCTTTCGATTGGTCCATTACACTAGGGTGATCAAGAAGGAATTGAAGAGTGAAGCTTTCAGTGTTAACATTTTGCAATCTGAGGAATGACAGAGGAGGGTCCAATTGTGCAGAAAGTTTTTGGGTATTAGTTTTTGATAACATTGCATGAGGACATGCAACATCTTCAGCATGGGGGAAATGTCCAGTCTCCATTTTGACATAAGCTAATACCCTATCTTACCCTCTATATAAGTCTTTTTTCCTTTGTTATAAACCTATACTGGACTATTCCCTCCAAAAACACATGCCTAATAGCTATGTCATGTCTACAAGAGGTAATTGGTGATTTAAAGCACGTTTGTTTAACTTTCTTAAATTAATTCGATTGAAAGTGTTTTATTTTGTATAGTTCTAATAATTTGATTTATGAGTAGTCTATTCAACACTACCAGACATTGTGTAATCCGGTATCAAATCGATTACGGTACCCAAGACAATTTTTATCCCGTACCAACTCCATTCTGGTACCAAGACGTGCGCTATTTCGATACTCCTTGCTCTATTCTATTCTGGTACCAGACTCGCAACTGTGTGCAATCTAGTACCAAAACCTTTGATTTGAAATGTGCCAGTTGGACCTGGATAATGGTGGAGATTTCAAGAAGACAGTTGGATAAAAGTGTCCGAGTTAGTTCTCCATTTGCAAGAGACTCCATCGCTCATGCACTTCGTGTCATGAGGATGGAGTCGACTCCTAAAAATTCGATGTAAATCTCTGGAATTTCTCGAACTGTTTAATGTTTATCCATAAATATTGGTAGTATCAACTTACCTTATATAAGGAATGATATGTAGAGAGGAATGTAAGAAATATACGATAAGAATCGTACAGTACTTGTCGTCATCATGTATGAAGTAAAAGACTGTTGATCCAATTTACCAGCTGAATTAATACAGAAGATATTTTATGTCAATTCTTGGATGTGAGTGAAAGTTTTAGTCTGTTAACTCCTTACGAGGTTCCTTGTTGGTTCGAGAAGGGCCCACCACCCCAACTAAGGTAAACCTCATTGTATACGTTCTATGTGTTTGTGTGGATAGTTTACAACAACATGTGTGTGTGATTAGTCTTTATTTCATTCTTAGGATTGAGCATTGAGTTAATCATTTTGGATTGGTGTGTATAGGCAAGTGCTAGATCGAATATACATTTTATTATCCAATGTTGAAGGTAGCTATCTCATAATTTGAAGTGTGGGACCGATATTTTAAGTTTATGATTGTAGTATCGAAAGGGACCAAAATACTTTATCTTTCATCTTCACGTGCTGTAATAAATTCTTTCAGTTATACTGAATTCCCCTTATGCTGGTTTGGTTGAGTTACATGAAGTTGAAGTTGGTTTTCTGTTTCAAGAATGATTGGAGTTGATTGTTTTAATTACTACGAGAGACAAGATTCTTAAAGTTCATCTTTTCAATACAAGTGCCTAAAATGAACAGACTTGGTTCTCTGGTACAACATCTCTTTGATTGACTATTTGTCTAAGTTTCATTATCAGTTTTCTCTTTTAGGTTCAAAGGATATTTTGAAGTATTTAGAGATATTAGAAATGGAATTTTTATGTTATTAATTATTTCATATATGCAAAAGACTTAGATAGGTTACTTTTTCTCGGCACATATGGTGTAACGACTCTTTCGATTACGAATCTCGGATTGACATTTAAATGAGTGTGAGATATATAGTGAACATATTTACGCACCAACATAATTGTTGAAAGATTGGTTATCATTTATGTCAACCCTTGAATAGGAAGTTAACATGTTGCATGTCAAGGTAAATTATTTGTAAACAAAATTAAAAAAGTTGCATGTCAGTTTCATGTCAAAGTAACTGTAAACAAGAGATAACAAGATACATGTCATTTTCATGTCAAAGTAACTGTAAAAAAAAGTTAACAAGTTTCATGTGAGTTGCATGTCATCATGAGTTGCATGTTAATTTCATGTCATCATGAGATCCTCATTAAAACACAGAGAAGAGTCAATTCGAAAATCAGTTCTGAGAATACGTGTGGGATATCTGAGGCAGTGAGAGGAAGTCAACAAAGTCTAGTGAAGGAATAAGTTTGCAGGATCCAAGCGTATAGGGAAGAAGTTACAAACATAGGTTCTTTGAGTAAATTCGTAGGTTTCAGGAGTAAAATCATGGACATCTATGGGTTACAATGAGGAAAAGTGTGGACACCTAGAAGATAGTGTATAGGGTCGTGGACCTGTGAGGAAAAATTGTTGAAGATCATGGATCTAAAAGTCAAGTCAACTACATGTTGAAGGTCTGTCTTCCTATGTATAGCATTTGTATTTTGAAGAAATCGGGAACATTTATATGTCTTAGAGATTCATAAACATTTGATTTGGAGAAATTTGTTTTGAATATTGGTATGAGTTATGTGTGGTTGCAGTATTGATGAGATATCGATATCAATAGGAACAACATAATTACATAAACAATAGAAATAATAGGTTATCGGTGACAGAGGTAGTGACAAATTGGTCTACATTTATATTTCAGGACTATTGGATGGGGCAAGGAAAGGGGGTTTTATCCTCCTTCTGCTTGGAGCTGATAAATTAGGTAGTTGGAGCTTCCTTCAGGCTGTAGCCTGTGAATAGAGTGATAGATCCTCCTTCCGGTTCTAGCTAGAGAAATAGGAAGTTAGTGCTTCCGATGAATGTAATCTTTGATAAATAAGTAAATCATTCCATGGTTTTCTCCCGCATTGGGTTTCCACATAAAATTATGGTGTAATTTGTTTATGTAATGTCTATTCATTGAATTATGGTGTTTTGAATGCTCATGATATTTATTGGAGGTTTTATATTGTGATTAAAAGTAATTATTGTGCTCATACTAACTCACCCCCCTCTCAGTATTCCAACAATTGGTATTAGAAAATGTCTCCCAGGAAGAAGTTTAACCACTGGAAGGAGATCACGGAATGCACTAATATTGGAGCACCAATGTTTGAGGGTCGAAAATATAAATTCTAGAATAAAAGAATGAAAACTGTTTTACAGGAACATGGATTTGATGTTTGGAAATCAATAGTAGATGGGCATACAACACTAGCCACTCCCCCAACTGATAGAGATGGAAAGAAACACAGTGGAAACAACTCAAAGGATAAAGGTATCATTATGATAAGTCTAGTTCATTCAATATTTGTCAAGGTTATGCATTGTGATAGTGCAAAGGATCTTTGGGATAAAATCCAAAATCTTTATGAAGGAGATGCCAAATTTAAGGGAGCTAATATTCAAATCTTCATAGCTAAGTTTGAACAATTGTAGATGAAGGAAGATGAAGACATTGTAGCCTACCTTCTACGAGTGGACGAAATAGTTAATACTATTAATGGATTGGGAGTAGAATTTGATGACTTAGCGTTTGTTCAAAATGTATTTAGGTCTCTTCCTATGAGATTTGATCCTAAAATATCATCCCTAGAAGAAAGAGAAGATATTGGTACATTGAACATGGATGAGCTACATGGAATATTTATAGCCTATGAGATGAGAATAGAACAAGAGAACCTAGTCATGAAGGAAGAAAATTTCAAGGCATCCAAGAAAACAAAAATAAAGAAACAACAAAAGTCAAAAAGAGGTTGCAACCATAGTGATGGTTCAGACGAATATGAAAAGATGGATAACTTTGTAAGGAAATTAAAGAAATGAACCAACATGTATAAAGGTATGCTTCCATTGAAATGTTTTAATTGTGGTGGTATTGGTCATTTTACTTCAAAATGTGCTCATAATAATAAAGTTAGTGATGAAGAAGAATCTTCTAAAAGGGAAAATAAATATCAAAAGTAAAGAAAGAGAAGAAACAAAAGGAAATTCTTTAAGAAATGTTTCTACTCAAAGGAGGACAATTTCTCATTAGACGAGGAGGATAATGACAATGACAATGATTTAGAAAGAGTACTCTTCATGGCAGTAGAAGATGATTCTGAAGAAGAAGGTGAAGTTGATCTCATAGCAGAGCTAATCAATGCATTAGAAGAACTTAGAAAGGAACGAAAGAAAAACAAGTCACTCAAGGAAGAATTAAAATGAAAGAGGGATCTCAGAATTCCAACTCTAAAGAAATCGAACAAATGATCATGAGTCTAAAAATTCAAATAGAAGAAGACTGAAGAATTGAGGAAGTAATTATAATGCAGTTATAAGAAAAGGAGAAATGATTGGAAGCTTAGAAGCAAAAATAGTCTCTTTAAGAAAATATCTTCAGAAGAAAGATGTGCATTATAAGAGCACCAAAATATTGGATCAAATCATCAGCAGTCAAAGACCATCTAATGAAAAATATGGACTAGGATAGAATCAATTACATAATGAGAAGGGATCAAGCTCCAAGACAACATAAAAAAGTATCTATGTAGATATTGTTAGAGATTTAGTCAAGAAGAAAGAATGCAAGCCCCCAAAGAAGAAAATTCCATAAATAAAGAAGACTCAAGAAGATGAGTTCAGAAGGAGTGCATCACAAAGAAGATCATCTACTCTTAGGTATCAAAGATTCTTTTATGGTCATTTTTTTAATTGTGCTAATTTTAGACATAAATATATAAATTGCAGAGCCTATGCCAAGAACTGAAGCAACTATGAAGGGTACTTAAATAACAACTATCCCAAAAAATCTTATGAAGCATACAACAAAAACCAAAACAGTTTTGGTTCATTGAGAAATGAAGTTGAATGCTACAAATGCAACAATTTTGGACACATAGAGAAAAATTGCATATTGACTATTCCACCCAGGGAACCAAAGTAGAACATAAGCAGTGAGATATCAAAACCACAAGAGATATGGAAAAGAAAGCATAGTCAATCTCATTTTCTCTACAATCCCAACACAAGTGATTGGTATGTTGACATTGGTTGTTCAAAGCATATGGTAGGTGACAAGAACATGTTTCTAACTTTGAAGAAAGAAAAAGATGGATCAGTTTCGATTGGAAATAATCATTGAGTTAAAATTATAGGTAGATGCACAATTAAGATTGGAAGCAAAGATGTCATTTTAGAAAATGTTCTACTGGTTGAAGATATGAAACACAATCTGTTGAGTGCAAGTCAAATGCGAGGGACACACACTTCATTTCAACTCAGAGAAATGTGAAATTAGGAAAGAAGGATCAGTCAAGTTAGTGGCAACAACGATAAGTAATTTGAACAACATGTATTTTTTGAATGAAATCGGAAAAAAAAGTTGTTGTTTGGGAATGTAAAACGAAATTTGTCTTTGGCATAGAACAATGGGTGACATAAACTTTGACAATCTTGTCAAAATCAATAGAAAGGAAGTGATAAAAGAAATTCCTAAAATCTCAAAGCCAACAAATACTCTATGTAAGCATTATCTACAGGGAAAATAGACCAGGACCAAGTTCAAATCAAAGGAGTACTCAACGAAAAAACCATTGGAGATTGTACATACTGATATATGTGGACCAATGAGAATAAAAGGATTAAATGGTGAACAATAATTGATGCTACTGATTGATGACTACACAAGAATGGATGAATTTTTATTTCTCAAGAAGAAGTCATAGGCATTTGAACACTTTAAGATATACAAACAGATGGTTGAAACAAAGACATACTTGAAAATAAAATGTTTTAGATTAGACAATGGTGGAGAGTTTACATTGAAAGAATTCATGGATTTTTATGGTGAATATGGCATAACAAGGAAATTCTTAGCAACCAGAACACCTCATCAAAATGGAGTAGCTAAAAGAAAGAATATGACAGTACAAGAGATGGCCATAACCATGTTGAAATATTCCAAGTTGGGTGACATATTTCGAGCACATGCAATACATACAATGGTTCATATATTGAATAGATGAATGCCCAAAATAAATAGTGATAAGACTCCCTACGAGATATGTAAAGGAAGACAGGAAATGTGAATCATTTTAGAGTATTTGGAAGCAAGTGCTATATCAAAAGATAATATGAAAGGATTGGAAAATTCGATCCTCGAGTTGACAAAGGAATATTTGTCGGGTACTCAAGCAAAAACAAGGAATATAAGTGTTTCAATTTGAGACTCAAAAGAATAGTAGAAAGCATCAATGTACAGATTAATGATACAAGTGTATGAAATCCCAAATAAGAAAGCAAAGAATCAACAGAGTAGGAAGGAGAAGAGGATTTGAAAGAAGAAGTAGAAGAAGCGAAAGAAGAAGAAGGAGATGAGAATACAGAAGAAAAGAAAGAGGAATATGACCAACAAAATCTTCATATATCTCCCAAAACTCCTAGCCGACGAGTGTACACAAATCATCCATCAGAAAAGATCATTGGGTATATGTTGATTAAGGTTGGTTGTCATTGATGTCAACCCTTGAAGAAAGCCCCATAGCACAAAGGTTTGGGTAATGGACCCAATATTGTTTGATGTAAATATGACTCATTATTTTTTTGTCATATTTGATAAGAAGTAAATATGGATGAACTCCAAAGTGGTCCCCTTATGGTGAAAGCCCTCACGGGAAGAAACTTTGTGGAGTAAGAACCCATGCTTAATTGTGGAATAATGAGATGAAGGAAAGTGAATTTTTTAAGGAAAATATCCTAGATGGATAGTTCTTGTCATTTCATTTTCGGTGGTATGTGGAATGCCACATAATTCCTCACGGTTAGAGAGTTATGGCAATGAGAAGTTGGAGACCCCAGCTTTGGGTAATGGACCCAAGTTTGTTTGATGGGTAACGGTATGAGTTATGATATATTTTTTATATAATACTATTCTATATGGATAGTACATGTCATGCCATTTCTGGTGGTATGTAGAACATCACATAACTCCTCACGGTTTGAGAGTTATGGCCTTACAAAGTTGGAGGACCCTCACATGTCATCTAGAAGCCCCAAAAGGTCAAAGTAGTCAAAGAGGTTTAAGAGATTTTAAAAGGTA
>JASDQU010108844.1:104917-120597 GCA_032191745.1 Picea mariana
ATGGTTCCATCATTCTACTTCTACTAGAGGGTGGCATGACGGGGCAAGGACAAGTGGTTGTAGCCAGAGAACATAGGGTGTTGTAGCCTCCTTCTAGTTGTAGCCAGAGAATTGGGGAGTTGGAGCTTCCCTAAGGTTGTAGCCTGAGAAACTAGGGGGTTGGAGCCTCCTTCCAGTTGCCGTTGGAAAACAGAGGAAGTTGGTGCTTCCAATGAATGTAATTCTTCAAGACATATATGAAAAAACATTATGTGGTTTTCTCCCGATTTGGGTTTCCACGTAAAACATTGGTGTATTGTGTATGTGTGTGATTATTTATTTCTTACTGCTCATTATTGGATAATAATTCTACATTGATATAACATTTGAAGAAAAAATATTATAATTATGCTATTACTTATTCACCCCCCCTCTCAGTAATCCAACAATTGGTTTCAGAGTAGGTTCCTTCATGAATCAGTTTAACCACTGAAAGGTAGNTATGAAAAAACATTCCATGGTTTTCTCCTGATTTGGGTTTCCACGTAAAACACTGGTGTACTGTGTATGTGTGTGATTGTTTATTTCTTACTGCTCATTATTGGATAATAATTCTACATTGATATGACATTTGAAGAAAAAGGATTATAATTACGTTATTACTGATTCATCCCCCCCTCTCACTAATCCAATAGTATAAATATGCTTGAGTTGAAACCTGAAGAAAATTACGCTGACCAGAACAAAGACATCTAAAATTATTTTCCACATTTGAACCCAACATTTTTTAAGAAACCAACAATGATGAACATTGGATCAAATCTATGGAAGAAGAACTGGATCAAATAGAGAAGAATGAAACATGGGAACTTGTTCCAAGGCCTAAGAATAAGAACATGATTGGAACAAAATGGGTATTCAGAAACAAGTTGAATGAGGATGGACAGATAACCAGTAATAAAGAAAGGTTAGCATGCAAGGGATATGCTCAGGTTGAAGGATTAGATTTTTAAGAAACATTTTCCCCAGTTGCCAGAATGGAAGCAGTCAGACTGATCTTGGGGTATGCATGTTCAAATAAAATCAAAGTATATTAGATGGATGTAAAATCAACCTTCCCAAATGGATAACTATAATAAGAAGTATACATCCAATAGCCATAAGGATTTCTATTGTTAGAAAAGGAAGATTGTGTTTGCAGATTGAAGAAGGCACTGTATGGACTCAAACAAACCCCTCAAGTTGGTATTCAATATTAAACAAGTATCTACAACAATAAGGGTTGAGGAAAGGCGATGCAAAAAACAATATCTACATAAAGGTAAATCAAGATAGTATATTGATAATTGAAGTTTATGTTGATGACATTATTTTTAGGTAAATCAAGATAGTAGAGATCAGAGGCTTACAGACAGGGGGAGAAGCCCCAAGGAGAAGATCCTTTTTCCATTGATGTCAAAGGGGGAGAGAAACACATAAACATGTAAATGAAGACAAGAGGTATGAAGACGGGGGGATCCAACATGAGAAAGATAAGTGTTGTGTTGAAGCGCTTTCATCAATTCCAAAAGGGGAGATTATTGAAATATTAATTTTAATTATTGAAAGATTAATTGTCACTGAATTGCTGAAATGCTGGTTGACATTGATTTCAACCCTTGAATAGGAAGTTAAATGGTTGCATGTCAAGGTAAAGTAGTTATAAATAGAAGTTAACAAGCTGCATGTCAATTGCATGTCAAAGTAACTGTAAAAATAAGTTAACAAGTTGCATGTCAATTGCATTTCAAAGTAGCTGTAAACAGAAGTTAACAAGTTGCATGTGAGTTGCAAGTAATCATGAGTTGCATGTCAGTTGCATGTGATCATTAGATCCTCATTAAAACATAGAGAAGAGTCAATTGAAAAATCACTTATGAGAAAACAAGTTGGATATCTGAGGAAGTGAGAGGAAGTTAGTGAAGTACATTGAATGAAGAAGTTTGCATGAGCCAAGTGTACGAAGAAGAAGTTACAAAACGAGGTTCTTTGAGTAAATTAGTGGGTTTCATGAGGAAAATAACAGACATACGTGTGATGCAGTGAGTAAAAGAGTGGACACCCACGAATAGATAGTGTATAGGGTCGTAGACCTATGAGGAAAAATTGTTGAAGATCATGGATCTAAAACTCAAGTCAGTTGTAGGTTGAAGCTATGTCTTCTTGTTTATGTTAGGGTGTGTATTTTGAATAAATCATTAACAGATATGTCTTAGAGATTCATAAACATTTGATTTTGAGAACTCTCTTGTGAATCATGGAATGAGGTATTTGTGGTTGCAATCTTGATGAGATATCGATATCAATAGTAGTAGTAGAAATATCAGAAACAACAATAGAAACAAGTTAACAGTAACAAAGGTAGTGACAAACTGGTCTACATTTATATTTCAGCGCAGTTGGATGGGGCAAGGAAAGGGGGTTATAGCCTCATTCTGGTTAGAGTAGGTAAATTAGGGAGTTGGAGATTCCTTTAGGTTGCATCTTGTAAATAGGGGGTTGGAGCCTCTTTCTAGTTGTATCTAGAGAAATAGGAAGTTGGTGATTCCAATGAATGTACTCTTTGATAAACAAGAAAATAATTTTGTAGTTTTCTCCCGCATTGGGTTTCCATGTAAAATTCTGGTGTACTGTGTTTATGTGATGTTTATGCATTGAATTATGGTGTTTTGAATGCTCATGATATGTGTTGGTGTTTTTATATTGTGATTAAAATTACTAATTGTGGTCATACCAATTCACTCCCCCTCTTAGTATTCCAACAATAGAGCGGGTGAAACTCACCCAATGGAAACAAATATCCTAAAAATGTCAACTGCAGGAATATGCACATATATATGAGGCAATGACTTGGGACTAGGAATATGGGAACCGTTCCAACCAAGTGAAGTATTAAACTTAAGAAGCTTCACTTATGATAGAAAGACCGGAAGAATCTTACAGGACTAACTCAAGAAAGTGCCATCAATGGATGGAATGCCAGTCTCAGTTATCACACATGTTCCCATAACAAGAGATGCAAGAGAAAATCCAATAGAAAAAACTATTGTTGGATTCAAATTCATGAATGATAATGTGGAAAACATTCAGAGACTGTGACAATAAAATGAGGAGAAATAAGTGAGGATCAGAAAGTTGGAAGAGAGACTCCAGCAGGTAAGGATTGATGAAAGAATCTTGTAAAGTTTCAAATCCAGTGTTGAGAAGGTCAGGAGAGAAATGGAATATGAAATCGTAGAAATTTGTTCCCACCCACACATCTTCCAGCAAGAAATTGCTACAATCATAGAGAAGAATAATCAAATACAAAAACAATTAGTGTTGTACAACACTATCTATGAGGGAATCACTAACATTGATAGATGGATCATTGAAAATCCTGATGCACTTCCTGAGCTATACCAAACATCAACATTAGAAATAAATATGGACTTATATGCACTAGACCATTGCCAACATGTAGGGAAAAATGAAGATAAAGAGGTTACCAAATCAATGGTGATATGCTCAAAGATACACAAATATGCACATGAACTGATCAAGGGAAGTCAGATACCTAAGATAGACGATATTGGAAAAAATATAGTGATAGAAGAGATGATATAAAAGGTGCATGATAGCAAAAATCTAAGAAAATCAATAGTCGAAGAATCCCCTACAATCTCCTCAAATCTCATAGAGAAACACTTACTACAACTAGTAAAATTGCACACCATGATACAAGCATTCATGGTGACACTAGTAAAATACATGAGCACCCTTGAAGATAGCATGGCCATAAACAACGTAGCTCTGGAAAAACTAGCTTATAGAAGGATAAGATCCTTGTATGATCAACTAGAAATATGGACAACCTACATCACAGACAAGAATCCTTGAATAAGACAAAATAGAAAACTGAAAAAAATGTTAATTTTCCCTTCTATTATGTCTTTTTCGCAATTTATCTCAATTTTGGCCTTATTGTATACTTGTCACTAGGAAATAGGAAGATGAACCATTTTTGTAATAACCTCTCCAAGAGGAAGGAAAATTGGCACTTAGCAGTTACTAAGAATAGTATAAGAAAGAATAGAGGCCCACTTGTAAATGGATTTTTTCTCTTCAAACATTGTCCACTTATGAACTATTTTTGGAACACAATGTCAACTAAAATTGGAGAGTTTTCCTTCGAGTTTTCATGTACTATTGCTTAAACTGCCAATATGGAGAAGCCCTCAGGGCCAATTTTCTGTAGAAGAAACTCTTGTGTGTGGATAAATCTATTCTTTGAATTACTTCAAGTGGAGATGAGTGTTGTTCACGTGGACTATAAGGATGCTTGTTTTCTTGTAGATTAATTCTTATGCACTATATGTTATTCTATAGTTTAAAGTTTCTTTTCGAACATCTGTCAAGTCTTGAGATTGTTGAGTTGTTAATGGATGCATTGATAGAATATGGATTATTCTGGTTATATATATACTTGCACGCACTTGTTTATGATTACGATCTTCTATTCCATCTATCTGTGTGGAATTTTATGAAGAATTTGGTTTAATTTTACAGCTCATTGGTTACTTTATTATGCTCCCATCTAGGATATATTAGAGTAGATTAATAATATATTAACTTATTTTTCATACATAGTCTCCATCTACATATTTTCATTTCATTTCCATTAATCATCCATCCTCATTGGTAAACCAGACTGTAATTGGAAAAAAACTCAAAAAAATTAACAATGGTAGTCGATCTAGATTATAGATGGGACTCCTGATCCAAACAATGCATATTCTAGTTAGGACAGTGTACCAAGGAGTACCCCTTGTTGTTTCTGGGAAAATTCAAACCTGTCAATAGAATTTGCACTAGAAGGAGGGCCATCTTTTATGGATTACATAAACGATTTACACAATCACAATCAGTCTTCAGGAAATAATTCCAATCCTTCAATGTTTCCTTGAGTTGAATCTGAACAAGAAGTTATCTACGAATACTCAAAGCCTAATTTCAGAAGTGCCTCTAGAAGTTTGGAAACACACACTTAGACTTGGTTTCTATTACCACGCAAAGAGTTCTATGAAACTCATAGGATTACATGTGCTTATGTAAAAATGCTTGGTAAGTTACCAAATTCCTCTGAGCTTCCTAGGAGGAAAGAAACCTATGTGAAAATACCTAATACACATCCTAATATTTACGTTGACTCCATAGACGATCTTATTGAAACCACTTTGCAAGAAGTCCCATGACCCTTGAGCCGAGATACTTGTTTCCTTGTCGAACCTGAGGATGATCTTGAAGGTGAACACCCATAAATTGTTTTAGGACAAATAATGGGGGGAATTAGAAATGAAAGATAAGTTATCCCACATTGGAGGGATCAAGGTGCTCTAAATTAAGTTGGACCATTACATGAAATGCCATGAAAATATGACAAAGTCCTTCCAAACTTTGATCCAAATAAACCTAGGTCCCCAGAAGACCATTTAAATAACTTCTTCCTAGCCAATCATCTACTAAATGTCCAACATGGAGATGTGGTTTGTAGGTTGTTTCCTTATACTTTTTTAGGTAGATCACCTACTTGACATTTCAACCTACCCCTCGGATCTATAATTGAGTGGGATGATTTCAAGAGGCTCTTTATCAAAAAAGTTTAGGAAAGAAAAATGACTGCATCTTTGGACAAAGAGCTAGGAACCATGAATATGGACAAGTAAGAGAAGGTAAATGATTTCAACTAGATATTTCTCAATGTCTTAATCAAGTTCCCCATGATGTTTCTCTTTCTCAATCCTTAGCCATTGAATAATATAAGGCACCATTAACTCCTTCCATAGGAATGTTTGTCAAATAGGATAACCATAAAACTTTGGCAGTTAACTTTGATGAAGATGAAATAGTAGAAAGAGAGTTGCCATCCTATGAACATCACCCACATCTCGAGGAAACCAAAAAGGATGGAAATATACCTTTGTTGTTAACTAAAACACCCAAAAAGGAACCAAAGGATATCGACAATGTGGTTAAATTTTAAGAAGTTGTATAACAAAGTGGTAGATCTTAAAAAGAACACTAGAAAAGGATCTTCAAAACCTCAAAATTTTCACTCGTTCTTTAAGAGACATGATAACCCACCAAAACCACCTGACCCACCTCATATTTCCTTTAATTTAGACATACTCAACACTGATAATTTCTTCTCTTATCACCAACAAAACCACCCAGAATGAACTTTCCCTCAATGGGTCAAATCCATGACCCTGTTGATAAATCAGTTGTTATATCAACAAAGCTTAAACAATGAAAATCCCGCACAAGCTCTAATTGACACTACTAATGAAGTTCCTCCAAAATCGATGATGGATTTTTGGGATTGGAGTCCAGACTAGGATGATGAATAGATTTAAGAAACATTTATTGAAGACATGCCAATTATCAAGGTTGTTTCACAAAGAAATTATAATTTATGCAACAAAGGTCTAGTTCCCAATGCTCCTTCCTCCAAAGAAAACAATATTCCTCTTAGGAAAATTATTCTTCCCCCTGCATCCCCAAAACCAAATGACACAACTCAAGGGAAAAATAGTAGCAAAATAAGAATATTTATCCCAACCAACACAAATAAAGCTAGTACATCTAGCTCAACTGGGAATAACACCAAGATTAACATGGTACAAAACACTGACAAAACATGTGATCTCAAATCTAGTCAAACAGTAAGAAAATCCATCATGCATGCCCTTGAATACAATGTTATATAAGACATGAAGAAAACAAAAGCCAATATTTCCATGTTTGATATTTTTTCATTACCACAACTATGTGAGATCTTACACTATGATTTCAATCTTGGTGATGCTCAGAAAAAGACTGTTGTTGTTAGTGAAAACATAGTTCCGAAAGATGAGGTACAAAAAATACACAAGGTGGAAATAGTAACAACCATAAACGCAACAAGTATAGGCACATACTCAAAGTCACAGGCACCAAATTTTCTTCTCACTCAAGAAATTTTTAATTTCAGTTTGCATAACTGTTTAACAGATTCATGTGCATCCTCTATCATCAAGCCCTTTTCTGTCTACCAAAAAATAAATGTTGTTCTACAAATGACCAAGACCAGAATTATACAGTTAGATAGGACACATGTTAAATTAAAGGGAGAACTTAGGGATGTCTTAATTAGAATTTCATCTGATCCTAGGGTCCATCAAACTATAGATATTTTTGTTGTGTACATACCAGAAAGTTACAGTTTCTTGTTGAGCAGGGATAGGTTGACCAAACTCCAAGGTTACTTTTATACCAATTGGTCTCACTTTTTTCTTCTATATAAGGGTATATCTAATCAAATATGATAAATAATGAAGCCCACATGAAACACACAGTGACAAAATTGGAAGGTAAGAACGAACCTACAAGATTTGCACATTTTGTCTTGGATAAATACTTCTTTGAGATTGACTATGGTTTTTATGAAGCACAAAATTCTAAAGTAAAACTATATTTGCAATCTGAAATCCTCTCGTGAACTCATAATAGCACTTGTACTATACTAACTAACCTAGGATTTAGTTCAACTAACAAAACACAAATTTCTAACATGTGGACTATGTTCTTTGATGGCTCTAAGACACAACATGGAGCTGGAGGAGGATGTGTCTTCATTTATCCCGGGCAAGGTAAAACAATCATATCATTCCAACTAGAGTTTGAATGCACCAACAACACTGTGGAGTATGAATCCTTGGTTCAAGGTATTTAAAAGGCTATTGATCCAAGGTGAAATATCTTAAAGTGTTTGGTGATTATGAAATAATCGTTTGACAGGTAAGAAATACCATTCATCATCTATCTTCACATCTGAATGAATATCAACAATAGGCATGGAGTTTTATTTATTAATTTTAAAAATTTAATATTACTTCTATACCTCGTGATTGAAATGTAGATGTAGATATATTGGCCAATGCGACATCTAGGTTCATTCCACGTGATGATGGTTTTTCGGTTGAAATAATTTTTAGGCCCTCCATACAAGATAACATCACAAATGGAGAGTATTTGATGGTGACACATAAATTATTAACTTCCTCACCAGTTCGAAAACTTTCCAAGATGTAGTGATCGACGATGAAGCACATCAACAAGAACTACAGGCTTGTCAAGGTGAAACAAACAAGGTAAAAACAAACTATGTCTCGAAGAATGTTTTGAGTCTTGAAAAGTTATTCGATTTCTAGTCTAAGTTTAAGATACCTACCAAACTAAAGACCAACATTTCAACTATGATTCATTTCTTGGTCAACCTTGGAATGTCTGAGTAACCCAAATATGTAAATATAGGCACTTGTTGTTTAGAGACAAAAAAACACACATTCACAGAATTGTTTAAAAAATATCGAGATGTTTTTTCTTGGACTTATGATGATCTAAAAACGTATAATACCCAAATGATACAACCCATGATTCCTATTAAATAGGGTATCGAAACATTCCAACAGAAGCTCAGAAAGACACATCCGACTCTCAAGCCTCTTATACAAAAAGAATTAAAAAGTTGTTATATGCCAGAATCATTTTCAAGGTTCGAAATTCGACATGGGTTTCTAACATGGTACCTGTAAGGAAGAAGTTGGGATAAATTAGAATTTGCATATATTTAGGGAATCTAAAATGTGCTTCTGAAAAAGATAACTATCATGTTCCCGCAATGGAGCAAATCTTGCATCTGGTCTCTGGATCTGAGCTATTTTATTTATTAGACCGGTTTTCAGGATACAATCAGGTTCTCATAGTAGAGCATGACCGTTTAAAGACTATGTTATGTAGCAAGTGGATAAAATATTCTTACTAAAGAATTCCCTTCGTTTTAATGAATGCATGAGCTACTTTTAAAAGGAAAATGGACATTTCTTTTAAGGGGTTAAACGATCAAATTTTGGGGGCTTACCTCGATGATGTTACTATTTATTTGAAGAAGAGGAAATACCATCTAAAATATGTGAAACAGATATTTGAATGATGTAGGAAATATGGTATTTTTTTGAATCCCAAGAAAAATGTCTTTGCTATTTCAGAGGGTATTTTATCATGACATGTGATCTCCAAAGACAAAATTTCGGTGGATCAGGAAAGGAAAAAACCCATTGTACAAATTCCTCCACCTCATAGAAAAAAATCAATGCAATCATTCTTTGGAAGAATATATTTTGTGAGAAGATTCATTCCATAATTTGTTGAAATAGTGAAGCCACTTCAAAGAATGATCAAGAAAGATGTTCAGTTTAAATGGAAACTAGTAGAGAAACAAGCTTTTCAGAATATCAAACCTTTCATAGTTGGTACCCCATCTGTGCAAATTCCATATTTTACCAAGTATTTTTTGTTATATCGTTTGTATCTGATCACCCCCTCACAACAGTGCTCACACAAAAATATGAGCAAGAAGGAAAATATCATGTTGCATTCATGAGCACTTGATTACAAGGTGTCGATATGAACTACCCCCTGTGGATAAGCAAGTTTTTTCTATCCATAAAACTATTAAATAGTTCAAACCTTATATTATAAGAATCCATATGAAAGTCATCATCCCTCACCTAGAGGTCAAGTCTTTTCGTTCAAAGAGAACCAGAGGATCGAGGAGGAAATTAGATGAGGGCCTTACAAGAACATGACCTTGAGTTTAAATTATCCAATATCATGAAAGGTCAAGGCCTATGTAAACTAATGACACAAGACACCGGTGATGAAGATCAAGAGGATTATGGATGGAATGATGAGCCAACAATGTATACACAATAGGTTCCATATAATATCCCAGCTATTGAAGGATCATATTATAACGATCTCAAATATTACCTACAGCATGAAACAACCCCAGATCACCTTAATGCTAAGCAGAAGAGAACACTCTCATTGAAACCCTTACAATATCAACTTCTACATGGCATCTTGTTTAGGAAAAATATGAAGGAGTGTTACTCAGGTGCCTTGAAAAACAAGATGTTGATAAGGTCCTAAAAGACATACATGATGGACTAGTTGGTGGCCATGTTTCAGGAGACAAAACAAATCACAAGGTATTGAGAGCTATATATTATTGGCCTATTCTCTTCAAAGACTCTCATGCATTCTCAAGAAGCTACGAAGCATGCTACAAAGTTGCGAGAATAGAACAAAAAGTCGTCATCCCATTCCATCCTATCGCTATTGAACAACCCTTTGAACAATGGCACTTGTATATCATTGGTGAGATTAATTTGCATTCTTCCAAGCATAGCAGGTACATTGTAACCTATACCGATTATTTTACATGTTGCATTAAATTTATACCACTGGTCAAAGTAAATGAAGATGTAGTGATTAATTTTCTTGAACAATACATCATCATGAAGTTCAAAATTCCTAACTCTTTAGTGTTTGATAACACAACTTATTTTTTTATCTTTAAATTTATCTAAGTTTGCATTAGAGAAAGAAATTTTTTTGACATACTCGGCCAACTAATATCCTTAGGGTAATTATTTGGCAGAATACACAAACAAAAACATAATCTCCATCATCAAACGAACCATGGTTGATCACTAGAGAAATTGGCACAATTCCATATAAAATTCCGTCTGGGATGATTTTGTCATTGTTAAGGCCTCCATAGCAACTTCCATGTACTTCCTTGTATATGGGAAAGAAGCCATCCTACCCTCGAACATATATCTTCCTTCCCTCTAACTCACACAACAGTCTCGAGGAAGAGAGTGCCATGTCATTCAACGATGTATTGATACCTTGATAAGCCTTAAAGAAAGTCGTGCTAAAGACAAAATCTAGTTTGAAACTCACCAACGGATAGTAAAATGATGGTTTGATAAGAAATTTTCTGGTGAGAAAGAATTCCACCTTTGGGATTTAGTCCTCAAATGGGACAAGCCACAGAAAGATAAAGGGAAAAATTCAAATTTCCAACAACTTTGGATTGCTCCTTATGTTATCAAAGAAAATATTGGCCAAGGTACCTTTTGGCTACAAAACCTTCAATGGGAATCAGACCCTCTTTATATTAATGGCCAAATTATTAAACACTACATCAACTAGCCTTTGAGGTTGTTGCTCACTTGTAAATAAATAAATATTTGACTTTTACTTTTCTTGCACCCAATTATTTTTTTATTATTTTTGTTTTTTGTTTGTTTCTCAGTTTGTCTTGTTGTTTAGATTTGTAGATTCTTGTTTCTTCTTGAAAAATGCTACCTTGATTTTTGAGTTCTCAATATCTTAGTCATGCTCATACAAGTCATAACACATCTGGTGTCAATAGCCTGGCAATTGTGTGACATGGTGTTTAATCCACATATCACCCCAACCATGTAATACTTTTTATGCACCATCTCAAGGTAGATATAGTGGAGGAATGGAGCTCATAAATATGCAAGGATAGTACAATGAAACAAATAACCAAGGACCTCTACTTAAGAAGATATTGTTACATTGGGTGAACTAAAAGAAAATGATGTGGAAGAGATTTTCGCAGTATTTTGAATATCGTGACTTAGGAAGTTTTCTCATCTATAATAAAGTTATCAAATATCACTATCATAGGCGTCATCCATAGTGCATTTAAAGGATAACTGGAAACCCCCCATCCACCTCTCTCTAAACAAAAGAGAATCAAATTTTATAAAAGGTAAAGGCTTGCCAAAAGGATTTCCAAATCATATTGGACATGCAAGTGTCTCTTTCAGGGCTATGGACCCTCATTGGCAGTGAAGAAATACCTGTGACACCGGGGTGACTCTGTTGGGGCTATTGGCACTCACTGGAAGCATAGCAACACTAGAGAAATGCACTAAAAATTGCATTTTCATCATTCCCGATGTTTCATTTTTGTAATACTCCCTACACCTTTTCCTTTAGTCATTTATCATATGAATAAGAAATAATTTGAAGGAAATATAGTCTAAGTTAAGGTCCTTTCCCTTTCTTTGTATCATCTAAAATCTCTCAGAATCTAAGCTATGGGACCTATTTTTTCTCTCTTGAGATTGTACATGATAAGTGCACCATTCTCCAAATTATGTGTGGATAGAATCTTACATATATTTAGGGTTTCACCTAGTGTGTCACCATTTTTTGTGCTAGGCATTTCGTTGATGTCCTCCCCACAACCCACCATTCAGAGGCGTTGAGCCTAATTCCTCTGATGTGATATCGAAGAGATTAACATTAAATCCTATGATTTGCATCATAGGATTTGGCATCAACACTGCTGATATCACATCGGTGTATTTGACACTAACTTATCTGATACACATTGGACGTGTTATCAAATCCTTTGATCTGCATCATAGGAGTTAATATCTAAACCTCTGATTTTTCTTTATGAGCACAATTTTCACCCTTTCTTCCTCAAAATTTCACCAAGATGCTCAAACATGTCTCCCATCATTTTATCATCCTTAGATGACGATGCCCTCATAGTGACAACACCAATGAGTCTTCTGGTAGTTCAAAATTCTCAAGTTGCATTCAATTTCATACAATGTGTGATTTTAATCTCCGTACTAAGATCACCTTTTATTGTAGGTCCAAATATGTCCCCTTGAAAGAAGAAAACATGTAAGGAGTTTGGGACCGAGACATCTAGTAGTGGCTAGAAAACGAAAGGTGAGCCAGAATAAATCAGAGCCATGTATGATGACACATTAGGATTCCTAGAAAAGGACGAAGAAACAATGAAGTGGGGAGAAGTATACCGCATGTTCAACAAGCCTAATTTCTCTATTGTAGCTAAAGAACCAGATGAAGTTAAAGTGTTAAAAAACATCAAGCATTTGGGAATTTTCAGAGTAGCATTCCACCCTGTCATTTTCCCATGTGTAGATGTCATCACTTGGATCATGAAGAATATAAATGTGAATGGAAGATATGTCTCCAATGCCAGAAAGGATCCCATGGCGTCGTTTAGACCTGAATATTAGGCAAAGTGCTATCACATCGAGAAGGGAGGTAAAAATATGGATAACAATATCCTTAGTGAGTTTGAATACACTTCCAAGGATTTGTTTCCCAAATGGTACAGGGTCAACAGATAGTTCAAATACAAACACAAAGGAGGATAGCCCACAAGTGCCCTGAGAAGGCATTATCAGTACCTGGTAGCCATGTTGTTTTGCTTGTATGGGGAACTAGATGAATCACAATTCTCTCTATCATATATGCCCTTGATTTACTGTTGCGTGAATGAGGGAATATCATTTAATTGGGATGATATGCTATCTAAAAATTTAACAATGGTTATCTCTATGGTAAAAGGATCCCATCCTAGAACATTTCCAAGATTTCACATGTCCTCATATCTCTTGGACATCATGTGCATATCCCATTAATACCCTAATATGGGGTCGAAATGGCAACCATCTAACTCAGCCATATTTTTGTACTACAAAGTTCTATGAGAGTACAAGTAGCACACGTAATATCAGAAGATATGTGAGCATTTACTATCCCGCTTGTAAGAATTCATATTATGCACCAATTCTCCTTACATGACCGATGCAATTATAGCAGTCATAAGGATAATTGGGGACCGATGCCTCATGGAACATGACACATACATAAGAGTGTGTGGTGCAATGAATCCTCCTCATTTTTACCCTCGATTTGTGCCTGATAAAATTCTCCTCCAGGAGGTTGCATACCAAACCATCATACACATGGTTGGAGGGATGTTATTCCAATTGAAAAAAAGCAATCTGGCCACCACTGCTACTATATGTAGGGAACTGTTATCGCTCAGTTTGTAGTCTAGGTTAGGTATCTTGAAAGGTAAGGATCAAACTGGCGTAACAGGAGCTTCCCCACCCACTGTCACCTCGATGCGGAGCTCTTTCTACTTAGGGTGGCTAAACCCAAGGGAGACGTCCCTAGTAATCTGGGGTTCTGAAAGGCAAAGGCTTAAAAGATCAAGGTGAGTTTTCCCTTCACAGATTACTGCCAAGAAGATAGTCAAGCATGAAGAAATACCACAGAAGAAGCACCTGTTTGTGAGACAAAGCAACAATAAAGATAATACATGCAAATAGTGGTTAATACTTCATTTGTCAATGACTATCAATATTTAAGATACATGAGAATAAATAACAGTAATTATTGACGAAGTCAATGATTGCAATAATGATTATGACTTAAAATATTACTTCTCAATAAACAATGGAAATGATATAGCATTCAATGTAAATAATTAATCCTTGAACTAACACAATGCATCAAATATCATTAAATGCTCATATACAAAGGTTGCTGCGTCACTATACTAGAGGTGACATCAGCCTTCTTTAGGGTTAGTTTTGGTAAACAAAGAGCTCAACGTTTTGCAATTTGGCCAATGAAAGTTATCAACACATCAATGTCTATTATCAGGTGACTAAGCCACAACATTTTCAATCAACCTAAATCTCAAACTAGGCATGACGTCATCATCAAATTAGGGTTAGTTAGACGTTAGGGTTAGTTAGGGTTTCAATTTTAATAATTTTGAAAAGTTGTTTTTTGGCATAGCAAGATCAACATTGGAGAGTTAGACCAGTGCCTTAGGGTATTATGGAGTCAGAAGCAAAGGCTAAGTCTCGGGAGAATCTAAATCTAAGGACGGGAGAGTTAGGCTCTATGGTGCTGCAATGGCAGGGCCCTAGAGTCAAAACCCTAAGGGGAAGAGGCTCATTCCGGTGTTGCTTAAGCAAGGCCTCATGCTCCTCCCTCTTTCATTAAAAATCCTTGGCAAAATGGCTAGCTTCAAAACATAAATCTAAGGGTGAAGAGTGTTGCAAGAGCAAGGCCCTTGAAACCCTAAAAGTCAAAACCCTAGGTGTAAAGTCAATTAGGCCTAGGACGTCTTCTTTCTTCAACTTATGTTCAAAAGCTAACTCAGAAAAAGGGGAATTAGTGTAGCAACAACTAGGCTATATTCTCCTTAATCAATGGCTAAAACAAGTTTTCTACCATGGGGACATATAGCAAGGACCTACTTGTGTGCTTGCTACCTAGGGTTTCAATGATTAAGAAAAATAATAACAATGTAACAATAAATGCAATAGATTTAACCTACAACCATTCATTTAAGAAGTTTTGCATGAGAAATACACTTACAAATCAATGAAGAGCTTATCAAACCCTAGTTGTAAACCTTCCAATGGTAGAAAACACCATAAAAATGGCAAGAATGATCCTCCACAAGAGTAGCGCCTCACTTCCAAGAGCACAATACCAAGACAAAAGACTAAAAATGATTCTCTCACAAGAGAGTGAGTTATGCTATTCTAAAAATGAGAGGCAACGTCCTCTATTTATATCATCCAAATGACCTTTAATTAGAAAATAGGTCATTAAAACAGTCGACAAGGCTGACTTTTAATTTTACACTATTTTTACATTAAATGCCAAGAAATGTCACAATATGAGCTAAAAAAGGAGACGTCAGGCCCCTCTGAGGGAGACGTTGGCCCTTTTTGGGCAAGCTCAGCATCCAGAAGACCAAACGTTGGCCCCTCTAGGGCTCCTCTAGGATGCCACACGTGCCAAATGACCTCAGCACACTGCCACATGCTCCAGTCAATGTCCAACTTTCTCAGGGGGCGTCTTGTCCATCAAAAGCACACGTCCCATCTGCAGAGGGT
>JASDQU010108845.1:9567-25317 GCA_032191745.1 Picea mariana
TCAAAAGCTAATTCCTTCTTGCACTGGATGATGAGAGACTCTTCACCTATTATGAATAGATCGTCAACATATAGTAGTAGAATTACAGGTGCATTGTCCACAACTTTGTAGTAAAGGTTTGGATCTGCATGACTCTTGGAGAGACCAAGTCTCGTTAGATAGTTGTCCATTCTAGCATCCAAGCCCTTGGAGCTTGCTTGAGTCCATATAGAGATTTCTTTAATCTGAAAATGTGAGTGTCTTTGGAATTTACCTCAAATCCTTGAGGTTGTTCAATATATACTTCTTCTTCAATTGCTCCGTTGAGGAAATTTTTCTTTACATCCATCTGATGTAAGTTCCATCCCATGGAAGCGGCAAGAGATATGATAGCTCTGATGGAAGTATATCTAGCCACTGGAGTAAAGGTTTTGTCATAATCTTCTCCCTCCTTTTGGGAGAACCCTTTCGCTACGAATATTGCCTTGTATTTATCCACGCTTCTGTCTGTTGCATGTTTGATCTTGTATACCCATTTTGAAGTTACCACCAATTTTTATTTAGGTCTAGGTATGATTTCCCATACCTCATTTTTCATAATGGATTGATGTTCTTCCATCATAACTTCTTTCCATTGTCCCTTTTGAACCGCTTCTTCAAATGTGGTAGATTCTTCACCTAGAAGCTTCGTCATGTATGTTGCATAACTTGAGAATATTTTAGGTCTTTTACTCTTTCTGAATGTTCATTCTGGAACCTTGTGTCTTTCTATGTCTTGTAAGGTAGCTTCAATCCAATATGGTAATTTCTTGGTCTTAGGTACGATATTTGAAACAATGTTTTCACATGGATCCATAGGATGATCAGGTTGTTCCTTTTCATTTTCTGTGTTTTCTTCATTAGGTTCTTCAATCTCTTCTTCTTCAATAATTTCTTCTATGGATTTCTTGAAGGCCATCTTTTCATTGAATGTTAGGTCTCTGCTGACTTCGATCTTGTGTTGTTTTGGAATATATATTCTATAGGCTTTGGATGAATCACTGTATCCTATGAATATCCCCTTCTTTCTCGAGGGTTCTAGTTTATTCCTTTTGTCCTNTTCTTAGGTTTTCCACATTAGGTTTCTTACCTGAGAAGAGTTCTTTTGGTGTCATGTCCTTCAATATATGATGAGGAATTTTGTTCTGCACATATATTGTTGTCATTTATGCTTCTCCCCATAAGAACATGGATAGACCTTGATCATTTAGTAAGGATTTTATGGTTTCTTTAATAGATCTGTTCTTTCTTTCTGCTACACCATTTTGTTGAGGATTATGAGGAACAATTAGCTCCCTCCTAATCCCGATCGATTTGCAGAATGCAACGAATTCCTTCGAGGTGTATTCTCCTCCATTATCTGTTCTTAATGTCTCGATCTTCTTGTCTGTGAGGTTTTCTATCTCTGCTTTGAATTCTTGGAACTTGTTGAATACTTCGTCTTTTGTCTTCAGTAGGTATAACCAAGTCTTTCTTGAATAATCGTATATGAAGACTACGTAGTAAATAGATCTTCCTAGAGATGTGGCTGGCATCAGACCGCAAACATCTGAGTGTATTAGATCTAGGATCTCCTTAGATCTGTTGTTGTTGCTTGGGAATGGTTTCTTGATATTCTTCCAAAGGGAACATCCCTTGCAAATTCCTTCATGTGTAGATTTCAATTCTGGTATTCCTTCAACCATTCTTATGAGAAATGGTAATGCTTGATAATTAATATGAGCATACCTTCTATGCCAAATCTCATTAAGGTTGACTTTATCATGTACGAGAGCTTCTTCATTTTGTTCTAGTAATCTATACAGATTTCCTTCACGACTTCCAATAACCGTAGCATTCTCTATGCTGGAGTCTGTATGCCATGATAACACTTTTCCATCGAAGAAAGCTATTATTTTCCCCTTGTCTTCTAGGCATGATATCGATACAAGGTTCTTTTCTAAACTAGGTACATATAAAACATTGCTTAAGTGAACATTGTAACCTGTTTTCAACTTGACAAAGGCTTGTCCAAATCCTTCAACTGGGTAAGTGCTTTTGTCTCCAAGCTCTACTTTGTATGATGTCTTATTCTCATTTGGATTTGAGGTTCTGGCTTGATCTCCCATCATGTGCCTATAAGCTCCACTATCGATTATCCACATGTCATCCTCAATCGTTCCAGTGAGTGTTGAGTAGTGTAGAAGACTGACTGTTTCACTCATGTCTTCGGTTGACTGGTAACTGGTCATGCCTTGATCCTAAACTTCAACTCTGACATTTTTGTCTTCTGAGAGAGCCAAAAGGTGCGTTGAACTAGGGCACATCTAAATATATTCTCTTTGAGTGAGATTCTCCATCACAAGGTGTCGGATATGAGATTTAGGGTTTCTGCAACTGCTTCTGCTAGTAACCCTACCAGCAGTGTCTTGGAAGCTGCTCCTGCTAGTAACCCTAGTGGAAGTTCCTTAGTGAACTCAATATCCTAATGGCTATGCTTCCTTCCAGTGGTTAGAGTGAATGAAGGAGGTGTGGGCCCATAACCTATTAGAATATGAAAGAATGTGATCGTTTTACCATTGACAATACCCTTGTCACCCAACCATAGGCCGAAGCCACCCTCCGAGCACCTTGACCTTGACAAAGCGAAGAATCTTGGTAGCAATCAATAGCCAAGCAAGGCTAATGCACCAATCAATAAAGTAACCAAATTTGATCAGATAGTCCAACCTAGAAACTGGCGCAGCACCTTCCTGAGAACTCGTGCACAAAATGGCCAGACTGCAGTGCGGACAAGTGACTTCTGCAATTCTGAGAATGTGACAAATGAGAGACTGGTGCCTTGTATTTATAGTATTTCTAGTAGGATTGCCTGGGTCGACTTCTCCTTCTGCATACTAATTAATTCATATTAATTATATTTCTTCAACCAACATCTCGTCTAGGGTTTCCTTCATTTCTTTGCTTCCTTCCAGAACATTCTAATCTTGTCAAAGGTCACAATAGAGGTTCATACCTCCCGAAGCTACCATAATATTAACAACCTCAACTACTTACACTGAAGCACTTGTGATGGGTATTACATTAAGTTTTTTAAATTGTATTTTTTGTGTATTTTTTAAATATGAATCATGGTCTTAGTTTTTGGGCTATCATGTTTCTTTTCTAAAATTTGAGTGTGATGTAATTACTTTTTTTTTCCAATAGAAAATTTGCTCGAAATTATATATTAGAGAATAATTTCATTTACATCTGCAGGATCATTTCAAAAATAGTTCTCAATTGATCCATCAGTATTATAACTTCCCCTATCCAATAAAGAAAAAAAATCAGGTTCCAAATGACACCAAAAGAGCTATCCACAAGGGATATCAACAAAGTCAATCAAAAAAGGCCTAAAGAAAAAAAGTTCATCTCCACGATAGGCACCTAGACTATGACCCCAAAGCAAAAGAAACTACCATAAACATAGAAACCCCCACAGTCTTCAGAAGAGATTTCGATGAAATAGTGGACCTGTCATCCCTTCATCCACATAGTAGTAAGTTAAATTTCCTTTTTGATCCAGCAAGCCTTGTTTGGAAAGATGATATGCTTCCTTGTTGAAATCCCTGAAAATATGGTGAAAGCTAATTTCTTGGAAATTTTTAGTCATTACCTTAGTTCTGCGATTCCAACCTTCAATATAAATAGCATGTAAATTGGCTCTCTGATTCAGCCAATAAATTATCACCTTGGAGTCCCCCATCACATGTATCTTTTTGATTTTCCAAAGTTTTGCAAGAGTTAGAGTTACCCAGGCCCCCATCAATTCCTCTTTGGTATTTGTTCTTCTCCCATAGTTGATATGTCATCTGAAAACATTCAAATATGGAAGTTTTATAACACCTCCAGCTCCGTAGATTGTTCCACCTCTGATAGAGGCCCCATCAAATAATGCTATAGTGTAACCCTCCAAATGAGTAATCAAAATCCATCTCAAAGTATTCAATTTCTATGTATGAGAGTGGAAGCTGAGCGCTCCAATAGTCTTACAAGCCACTGCCCAATCCGAGGGATTTCTCTCCTCAAAAATCACTTGGTTCCTCTCAAGCCATATAAACCAACATGTGAGTACAACTAGATTATTGGAGACCATCTTATCTATCACCCACGAGGCAATGCAATCATTAAAAGTGTTCTCATTCCACCGTTTTTTGACTTTAAGGGAAAAAGACGTTCTGGAACAAATAGTTTGAGTAAAAGAGCAGTGCACAAACATGTGGTCAATGTCTTCATTATTGTTTTTGTAAAGAGGACATATACCAGGTCCTTGCCATCCTTTTTTTTGTAATACTTCCGAGGATAATATCCTATTTTCTTCCACCAACCAAATAAAAAGTTTTATCTTCAGTTGAATGTTCCATTTCCATAAATTAAATTTCCAACTGCTCCATATCGAAAAATCCTGGGTAGAGATAAGTGCTAGATATATATTTTTAACTAATATGTTCCCTATGGTGTTATCAGACAAATTGGTAGGTGCAGACACTAAAATATCTCCCTAGATCCACCTGTATCTAGAACAAAATAAGACATGACATGACTCTTTCCCTGAGTTGTGATCATTGAATCTACCGATGAGAAGAAACAAGTGACATACCTTTTTATCACTTCCTAGGTCTTTATTGTTCCCGATTCACTCTGGTGCCCTTATGAGGTCAGGACCAAGACAACACAAACCAACCAAAGTGAATATGATAAAGTATATTCAATGTCAACCTATGCATATGATCAAGGAGTTACACAATAAAGTAAAAGTGACTTTATGGGAAAGGGACATGTCGTTGTATCATATTAAATGAAAGTAGAAGATACAACCTGATCGCCTTGATGTTGCAAGATTCCTTTCAGTGACCCTTGGTTCCAACACACACACTTGCTCTACAACTGCATGAAGAAGACTCAACACAACTTGATAGGCCAAATGAAGGCTTCAAGCTTCTATTCAAGCAGAGTTCCTCACACAATTCTTTCACCAGTTCTTCATTCAATATTGCTTAACCTTTTCCATGAGAAAGCTTTCAATATATAGGAGAAAGAGAGATGGTTACATAGATGAGGATGATCCCACCAAATCTGAGAAGTCAGTAGAATGACAACCATGCGAATTCCAACTCATTTTCTAGAAGATTCCCTTCTAGAACCCTCGCGACCTCTTCTCCTTTCCAAGCTTAAAAACAGGTTCACACCCTATCTATGGAGTAGCCTACGAACAATTTTCATATTAAGTGTGGGTAGCCTGTGAAAATCAAGCATTCTTGCACCGTAGCACATAGGCAGCCTGCAAACTCACTTTAAAAATGTGTTTTTGGAAGAAGACAACAGTCATTTTACTCAGGCAAAAGGTCCTTATTGGGAGCCTGAATACACCACTGTTGAGACATCACCAGAGTTACCAAAATCATGTGTAACAGAATGCCCCCCAAAGTATGAGGTCAGAACTTGTGACATCCGAAATACTTTGTAAATTGCGTGTGTGTGTCAGAAACCAGGAGCACACCTAATCGGAAACCTGGAAACAACCGAGCATCTGCAGAATATAATACCAGTTCTGAGGTAGGCATTCCCATGCTCAGATCACAAATGAATGAAATCATAAATGTAGGTCATGGCCATAGATCACACACCATGAATCCATGTCATCAAAATGATGCATAGCCACCATGAATACACTGTGGATCCATGCCATCAAAATGCTGCATAGCCACCAGGAATACACTGTGGATCTATGAGAGAAGACTTAACTTGAGACGACATAGCCACATGACATACAAATTGGATCTATGTGCCGATTCCAATCATTCATACTCCATCACAGCCTGGATCAAGAATATGAGGCCTAGGGTCTTCAATCCCGTCACCGAAAGGTACGAATCTAGCCATGCGATTACATGTGCTGAAGTCGAACATGGAAGAAACCACTTGATTACCATTCATTGATGAAAACCGTTAACAAGTGCGAGGGAAATCACCATTGATGTCAATGACTCCCAAGGTACCAAAGCACAATCTGAACGAATGCAAATACATGAGTTGAAGTCGAGCATTCGGCAGAATCTCTCAATCAGGGATCAATGATGTGAACCCCTGCTGAAAGCGAAGAAACCTGCCATTAAGGCATGCAGGTTCTAAGGTACTAAATGATTTCTAAGTCTCATTTTTGGATAATGAAGTCAACGGAACAAGACTCATCACAGGAGGGCCTTGATGTATCCCCCATCAATGACAAGAAATAGGTAACAGATTTTGAGGGTGAAACAGAATATGAATACAGGTTGGAACAAACAGAAGGAAGGCCGACATAGTAAGAATGGACAACTACAAATGGATGACTCAATAGAGGTCTTGGATGAACTTCTCTTGAACATATGAATGACATGACCAAGGACTTGGTAGCACTGACTCAAAGACAACCCAAGATATGACCTTGTAGCAAGTCAAATGAGAGCCAAATGGATTTCCCAAACCGGCTTGAAATGATGAATAGGGGGTGTCATGTTCAAGAGTGACACTTACTACCATTAATATGAATACGAAAACACATCCCTTTCCCAAAATTTTCCCCCACTATTTCTGGCAAGTACCTCTTTATTTTTACGCAAGCTTGAGGAGGATAACATATGCTTTTTGATGTAAGCTCATCCTTCGGATGAGTCCCTTGGAGTATATTTAACGAACCCTAGGAAGGAGTGGCTTAGTCCCATTACAGGTCTTTCGATGTTTGTTTAACGAGTCCAAAGATAGAAAACTCAGGGGTTTTGCATGTTTTGAGAGTCTGAAAAACACTTAAAGAGGACTCTCTCAATTCATTTTTCATAAAACAGTTCAATAGGACTAAAAAAGTGATAAACTATCGCCCATCGAACATTTTGTTCAGATACTTTTACAAGCGTGAACAGAACAAGGTCGCTCGGCCATCTTTTCATTTTTATGGAGCGTGAAAAGAGCTTAAAGGATACTCCTTTGCATTTGTCGTTTTCGTGTTACCATGACAAGTAAGAAAAGATGAGAAAAATATATTCGGTTACGTTCTCATGTATTTTCGAGCATGAGAATGAACAAAGACTGAGCTCGAGGTTTTTCTAAAAACCCTAAAAAACAGTCGTACATGCGACAAAAAAGAAAAAGATCTGTACTCCTTCGTTTGGACTTGAAAGTTGCTATATCTGCAAAAAATCATACTCATAGGACTATTAGGAATTAGGTTTTATAGACAAAATAACATAAAAAATGAACAAAAATGGTAAAAAGTAAATAAATATGGGTTAAAAGGGCTTTTACCATTTCATTGTGATTTTGCCAAAAAATTTGCCCAATACACCTCATTTTCCCCAAAATTTCTTTGCTCAATCGCAAGAGGCACAAGTGACCATTCGACGAACCATCTCCGCCAATGAGGTAAGCTCTTGATCTTTTACCTTTTCCATGGTTTATTTTTAGTTTTTATTGGCAATTTTCAAGGTTTGAGGTCCATTTTAGGGCCATAAATTTCACCCAAGCATTCTCGCAGGCTGGCCATGCAGGACCTGCGAGAATCTGGCACTGTGCTAAGGGGGCACCTGCAGGGGCCGAAAAATGAAATTTAAAGTTAATTTTTGCTCAATAAAAAATGTACCAAGTTTTGAAAAAAGTTGATGACCCTTCTCTCCTGGATCTTGTTCAGGTGTTTGACCATCACAATGCTAGAATGGTGAGAAATAGAACATGAGGAGGAGGATGCCATTGCCGAGAATGACCCGGGTACCATAGCTGCCCTCCGGGACTATGGGCTCTTGAAGTTCTTCAGGATTTTGGGCATGAGGGCCCAACTCAGATTGTTGGAATACCTGGTCCATATGTGGGACGTGGACTAACAGTTATTTCATGTGGGAGTCCACACACTGACCCTAGATATCGAGGATATCTATTTTCTAACAAGGTTATCACAGTGTGGATACCATGCTACTTTGACCGAAGGCAGAGGTGGCAGACTCCCCATGAGTGAGTATTGTCACCAGTATTGTGTTTTTCAGGCAGAAAGGAGCAAGGGTAAGGTTGTTATTTGGGGGGTCCAGGACTTGACCCTGTGAACCATCTTCTTCACTATAGCATGCATGGCTGGGAGTGCATCTCCACACATGGCTCTGCAGAGCTACTTACAATATGCCATAGAGTGTACAGAGCCTCGGGTCTTTAACTGGTCTGATGCAGTTCTCTGTAGTATGAAAAGACAATTGACGAAGTGCATAAGACGAAACTTGAAGAAGTTTGGGTATGGATCACTTTTGGTGTCCTTCTTCCTCGAGAGGGTTCCACTGCTGCGATTACAGGTTGATTGGGGTTTACCAGCCCCAGAGGATTTGAGGATGTTGAGGTGGTTCAACCTCATGGCTCATCATGTAGCTGGGCCTATCATCAAGTACAATGATTCATTTTTTGACTGGTTAAGGCCGCAGATGCTGATGATTGATGACTACGCATGCACTAGTTTGGATTTTTGAGCGTATCTGGGTTTGGCCTTGCCTGAGCATGCTCAATGGGGTGACCTAGGTAATAAGTACACATTTTGTTATTTTTAAATGTTTTTGCAAGTTTTATCATATAAAATGTTTTTATGTTTGTTCAAGAACTAATCAAAAAATCTCTTTTAGATGACATAGATGTGGGACCATATTGGCCTCCAGGAACATATCCTATTCAACGACGAGGAGAGGCAACTCTAGTGGTGAGATGGGATGCCGACGACTATGAGGCAGTGGAGTAGAACCTAGAGGGGTTGACCACGGACATCCCGGATATTGCTATTGGAGAGATCCCTAGATGTTACCAGTGCCATACTTTGTGTGTGTCAGAGTCTATCTGTCGATTGCTTCGTAGGGTAGCTCGAGAAGTTGTGTGTTATCATGAGACTCACCCATGATGCCATTTTGTAGAAGTTATGAGCTTCACATTTTGAGATTTTTTTCCTTGGACAGAAACTTTTTGTAAAAAAATTTGATCGTTATATAGATATATATGGCTTCTATCAACTTATTTTGTGTTGTGTGGTACATGTGATATGTGATTGGTTTATAAATGGCCCAAATGTCTGTCTAATACATAGCTAGATAATGCACCAGTCAATGTATTTAGACATCTAGGAATGTGCTGATACTCAATATAATCAAAATAATGTTCCAAGAGACGAATTCATAAATATACCTATAATAAAGTAGGACTTCGAATAGCATAGACATTACTTAGATGTAGTACTACTAGCTGTGAATCGAGTTGTATAGCCAAGTGGCGGATACTGAGCGAAATAACATCAATCAACAATTCGATGATGGCACTATATTCTGCAATATTGTTGGTCTCACGACTGAGAAACACACCTCATAGAGTGATAAGTTCGTTTGTAGGGGCGTAAATTGCCCAAGCAGTAGAAGCAAGGTTTTGAGTACTACGGCTAGTGCCATCGACAAAGCCAATATGGGGTACTGAATACTTTGACATCTAGAAACCAATCACAACATAACATAAGTGGTCGAGGGCAGAGACCAAATAACAAAAAAGCATACTGCAGTAACACACAAAAAGTATGATACAATAAAAAACAAGTACTCATGCACAGGTGATCTTAGGCATAGTACTTCTTTAAGTACAACCCATTTTTGGGTTCACTCAAAGGGATACTTTCATAGTCTACTAACTCATAAGCTCCTTTCTCCAAAACTCATCTAACTATATAAGGACCTCGCCACATAGCTTCAAATTTTCCTTCTCCTAGCATATCTCGAGCTTGTTCGTAAAGGAGAACCAGATCACCTTCGGAGAAAACACGAGGCTTGACATGCTTGTCGTATTGGGATTTGACACGTTTCTTCTGGGCTTCTATGACTAGGGTGGCATCACGACAAGTTTTGTCTAATCACATGAGATACAACAAACATTCTTCTTCAGCGGAAGTATTTGGGAGGAGTTCAACAACTAGTTTTAGGGAGGGTATCTCACATTCAATCGATAGGATGGCTTCTAGACCATAGACTAACTGGAACGATGTAAACTTGGTAGAAGACTTAACGGATGTCCAGTAAGCCCACAATGTTGAAAAAAACATTGTGTGCCAACTCGTTTTGTGAATCCCTATCATTCGTCGAAGCATGGTAATGAGGACCTTGTTAATTGCTTCAACTTGGTCGTTGGCTTGTGGGTAATAGGGTGTTGATTTTTCATGGCGAAGACCCAACTTTTCAGTGAGTTCGAACATCATGAAGTTTCTAAAGTGGCTACCGTGATCAGTAACAATAGCCTAAGGAACACCAAAATGAGCTATGGTGTGATTGAATATGAATAATTCTACTGTCTTTCCAGTATTATCGAATGTTGACATCGCCTCGGCCCATTTCGTAAAATAATCTACGGCTACAATAATGTATCCATGTCCCCTGACCAAGCGAGGGTGACATGTCATGAAATCGATACCCCATTTCACAAAAGGACCAATGGAGACCACAAGGTGTAGAGGAGCAGGGTGTGATCATATTTTATTATTGTAGGTCTGGCAAGTATGGCATTTTTGGATGGAAATTATACAATTGTTGAATAAGGAAGGCCAAAAATACCCTGCTCACAAGATCTTTCGGGTAATAGCATACCTAGACATATGACCACCACAGGATCCAGAATGGCAGTCATTTAGGGCTTTCTCAGCTTCATCAAACGTGAGGCAGCATCGAAAAACGGAGTCAATCCCACAATGATAAAGAGTATTGATGAGGATAATATATTGACAAGCTTGGTAGCATATTCGATGGCAGTCAGTACTAGACAAATTGGGCCGAAAATTATTGGTTTGGAGATATATGATGATATCTCTGTACCAAAGATCATTGGAACTAATCAGGAAAAGGGATTCATCGTCTAAGGAATCGGCCACTACATGTTCTGTCTCATAGTAGGGAAGGTTGCATATCAACTCAACAAACACTAACGATTTCTTGGAATTAGCGCATTCGAATTCTAAGTCAAACTCCTGGAGTATCACGATCCATTTGGAGTATTTTCCCCCTAGCAGTTGACGTGTAAGAATGTGCTGCATAGGGTTGCAGTTAGAAATTACCATAGTCTTGCGAGAGAGGATAAAGTGTCGGAAATGTTGAACTGCTTGGACGGCTGCCAAAGCCAGTTTTTCAACATGTAAATACTTGGTTTTGGTAGGCGTAAGACTTTGAATCAAGTAATAGATGACATGTTCGTCATGAGAATCATCCTCTTAGACGAGAACCATAGCGATGGTGTAGTCCGAGATTGTGAGGGAGAGGAAATAATCGTGACTGTAATCAGGTAGGAAGAGTAGTGGGGTACGTGCTAGAGACAGTTTCAAAGCTTCGAAATCTTTGTTGGCAGTGGTATCCCATACTAACTCAGACCCTTTCCTGAGCAGTCGCATAAATCCAAGAGTTAGCTCGGCATAGTTTGGGATGACACGACGAAGAAAGTTTGCCTTCTCTTGCAAACTTTGTAACTAGCGGAGTGAGGAAGGAGGAGGGACATTGAGAATCACCTTGACCTTCAAAGGATATACCCTGATCCCTTGACGTGAAACAATAAATCCTAGAATTCAGTCAGATTCTATGAAGAAAACACATTTGTAGGGATTCAAGCGTATATGGTAAAACCTACAGCGAAGAAAAATTGCGTGGAGGTGTATTGGATGATCTACCCGATGCATGGAATGAGTGGGTAACTCATCGAGATATGGTTGCACAATGTGCTTGATATCATGGAAGGCATAAGACATAGCACGTTGAAAAGTTGTACCAACATTCTTCAAACTAAATGGAAGTTTCCAATAGGCAAAAGTTTCCCAAGGACAAATAAAAGAGGTTTTGTGTTGTTCCACGGGAATGATATTGATTTGATTATATTCAGAGAAACCATCGATCAGAGAGAATATTTCACTTCCGGCACAATCGTCGATGATCTGGTCGACGAAGGGGGTAGGAAAGTTGTCTTTAGGACAAGATTTGTTAACATCCCTATAATCAACACACACGCGGATTGTGCCTTGTTTCTTATCGATCGGGACAAGGTTGGAAACCCAGTCAGTGAGAGCCACTGGGTAAATAAAGCCAGCTTTGAGAAGTTTCTCGAACTCAAGCTTAATAGCGGCTGCTTTACGTGGGTGGACCGGATGAAGTTGTTTCCAGACGTGCTTAGCATCTGGGTATGTCTTAATCTCATATATCACAATGTCGGGGTCAATACCCGACATTTCTTCATAGCTCCAAGTGAAGACGTCACAAAATTCTTTGAAAAGAGACTTGTAGGTGACAATTTTGTCAGGGGAACATGAAGCTCCGATATGCACATTTTCGACAATTCCAGGTTTTATGGATACGTTGAGGGGGATGGAGGGTGAGATATTACTTAAGTTCCCTTCGTAAAACACATCATGTGTAGACTTGGGAATGGTAGAAATGATGACAACAATCGATGGGGAAGAGATTCATTGGTAACCCTCGATGGTGTGTTTTTCCGGGTAGAGGATGGAACGATGATGTCCATTGTCCCAGGGGGTGTCTTCCATAATAGACATAATCATCTCATCTATGGGAAAAATGACATGGAATGGATCTGGAGATAAATCACCAAGAGAGGGGGTAGAAGGGGTTGCCGATTGAATGGCCTAATAGGCAGATTCGACCGAACTCAAAGGCATTTCTTCGCCATAACAAAGATGATCGTCGGGGTTGGGTACCATCCATGGGTCGTAAGACGTCAGGGTTCCGTGAATAGAGGTGGAGATCATGTTGATCGAGGAAACATACGGATGTGGAACATTAGGTGGTGGGATGGGGAAAGTACCCATTAATGTGGAATCTTTAAGAAGACCCACACCGACGTTCTCGTATCCAGTGGGGGGGGGGGTTTGCAATGAACGATACGTTGTTGGTACATGCATCGGAGTGAAAGAAGGCCAATTGGTCAACGGTAACGAATTTTCCTTGATGTGGGAAACACACAACATGGTAAAGAGCCAACACAATTACACACATGGAATCAATCCAGCTACGGCCAAGTAGAAGGTTGTAATCGAGAGGAGCATCAAAGACCTCCACTTCAACTTGGACCATTTTTCCTTCTAATGTAATGGGCAACGAGGGCCGAACACCGTAAGGCTTAAAACCAGAGCCATTAAAGGCTTTGAGTGTGTTGTGGGATTCAGTCAAAGGAGGAGAGCCAATGGCTTTCCAGCAGGTAATAGACATGACACACATCGAGGCACCCTCGTCAATAACTGTTCTACAAATGTTTTTGTCGAAGACAATAACTTGTATTTGGAATTTGAGTTGAGGGGCTAACCTTGGAATGTGATCTTCCAAGACAAAAATTATTAAATTCATATCCGTAGGGTCGATTCCACCAATAGCTTTCAATAGTTCCTTCTGTTGTATAGGACAACTCTGAAGGACTTCGAGGGTTGACATCGCAGACTGTGCCTGGGCCAGATCTTCTACAATACTGTAGTTCTTGGCAGCACATGCATGGGGATTGAAAGCGGATTTTTGAACAACACCCTTTGGAGGAGGGAAAAGAACTGTGTCGAGGCTCAGTCGTTCGAGATGAAGAGGACTGTTGGTAGGTGGAGTCGTGGGAGATGGTTGGACCAACGAAGGAGGTATCACATCAATCTTTTGTTTGGAGGAAGAATAATCTTTGGCTCGAGTAGTAAGTGTGATTTCATTATTCTTTGCATTTCCTGTACACATTAAGACATAGGATGTATTGGAGGGGGAAGGTTGGTCATGAATGACCAATTGGGCCTGTTGTTGAGAAGGGAAGGGTTGTGACAATACGACCAGAGTGGGGGGTCTCATGGTCCCTTGAAGGAACTTAGTAACCTCTGCTCGTCGTGGACAATCCTTAGTGTAGTGATCATAACTACAGATAAGACAAGGGTATTGGATTTTGCGCTTATCCCTATTGTCAACAGGTGGTGTTTTGGTTCTCTCTGCTTGTTAATTATTTTTGTCCTCCTTATTCTTACCCTTTCCTTTTCTAGATTTTTTTTTATTGGCAGGGGTAGATTGAATGGCATTTACCTCAGAAATCTTGTCAGTGGGAGGGGTAAGAGATGGAGCATTTTGAACATTAGAAGAAATGGGTTTGGGGTTGTTGCTAGAGGTTTGGACGGAATGAGGTTGGGCATGGAACGTGCCAATCACACCATCTACTGCGTGAGAAGCAGCAGGAGTAGTTGAAGTAGCGAAAGTAGAAGGATGAGCCGCATCAGGGAGTAAGTCATAAAGAGTACCCATTTGTGAGTAAACGAGGTCAAGGTATTGAGCACGAATAATCACCTGTTCTTCTATGAAAACTCCACCCATGGCGATGTCACAAGCGATTTCGTTCACGAATGATTTCGTGAACCACTCTGCCAGCAATTGATTGGGAAGTTCGAGTTTGATGAGACGTCGTCTCTGTCGCCACTTATGAATGTGATCATAGATATGAGTGGCTTTGGTTTGTTTGAAAGAACTCAAAATCTCGGTTCCCATTTCATAGCGGATCGGTAACTAGTAGTGGGTGAGGAAATCCATAGCAAGGGTGTTGAAGTCACCGAAGAAGCCTCGTGGTAATTCTATATACCACTTCACAGTGGAACCTGTGAGGGTTCACCGAAAAAGGCATAAACGAATAGAGTCATCCATCANAGGAGTCGGATGAGCACCAAAGGTGAAAATTCATGACGTGATTGTTCGGGTCCTCTCCTAGTTTTCCATCTAATTTAGGGATGTCGGATGGGAGTTTGGCCAGTATGGTGGGCCATTAAGGAGAGTGATGGATTAGATCATTTAGAATTCTTGACAGATCTGGGAGGTCCAGGGTGGCTAAGAAAGGGAATTGTATATTCACTTGGGGGTACTGGTGACTTTGGGGAGGGAGTCCTGTCAATAAACCAGTGGGACCATAAGCAGTCTGCATATAATGCAAAGACCCAAGAAAATTCGGTTGTTGGTGTGGAGGCCATTAATTCACAGGGTTGTACCCTTGGATCGGGGTGTGGGGTTGAGTGTGCAAGCCCCAAATAGGATGAGACGTACCTAGATATGGTTTGTTTGTACTAGGGGGTATGATTGAGGTTGTTGCCCCCTAGTCGATTGAGGATTATGTTGTATAAGATGATTCCAATACTGAGCCAAGGATGGAGGTATGTTTTGTCCATAAGGTGGGGTTAGTGGGGGTTTCCCTCCGATTGGGGGTTGTGTCCCAGTTGGGATTTGTCCTGCAAGGGGGGGTTGAGTTTGGCCTCCTTGGTGAAAGTGTCCACCAACAGGAATCTAGTAAATAGGTGTGAAAGATGGGATGGTGCCACTAGGATCAATGCCCCTAATAGAGGATGGAAGAGGTCCTCTAAAAGGGGGTGGAGGAAGTGTCAGAACGAAACCGAGAAGATGGTGCCCAGAACGAGTGAAACCCTCAGGAGTCCCAAATGTGAGTTGTGTAGGAGCAGGAATAGAAGCATTCAATGCATGATATCCAAGTGGAAGTGTCGGGGTGAATCTAGGCGAAAGCGGTGTGCTAATGGGGGCTTGGCTAGCCGTTGTGATCCCAGTGTGCGTAGTATCTGAGACCATTGTGTAATGGGCCTTTTATAGAGGGATAGTCAAGATGTGGCTAGCTGGCAGGGCTTATGTACTAGGAAAATAATAACCAGTAGTAAAAGGTACTGCATCTGGATCAGAT
>JASDQU010108845.1:29344-45827 GCA_032191745.1 Picea mariana
TCTAAGGTACTAAACGATTTCTAGGTCTCGTTTTCGGATAATGATTTGAGATCGATGGAACAAGACTCGTCATAGGAGGGCCTTGATGTATCCCCCGTCAATGACATGAAATAAGTAACATATTTTGAGGGTGAAACAGAGTACGAATACAGATTGGAATAGACACAAGGAAGGCCGACATAGTAAGATTGGAAAACTGTAGATGGTCGACTCAATAGAGGGCTTGTATGAACTTCTGTTGAACATATGAATGACATGACCAAGGACTTGGTAGCACTGACTCAAAGACGACCCAGGATATGACCTTGTAGCAAGTCGAATGAGAGACAAATAGATTTCCCAAACCAGCTTCAAATGATGAATATTGGGTGTCATGTTCAAGAGAGATGCTTACTACCATTAATATGAATACGAAAACACATCCCTTTCTCAAAATTTCCCCCCACCATTTCTGGCGAGTACCTCTTTACTTTTATGCAAGCTTGAGGAGGATAACATATGCTTGTTGATGTAATCTCATCCTTCAGATGAGTCCCTCAGAGTATATTTAACAAACCCTAGGAAGGAGTGGCTCGGTCCCATTACGGGTCTTTCGATGTTTGTTTAACAAGTCCAAAGATAGAAAACTCGGGCGTTTTTCTTGTTTTGAGAATCTGAAAAATACTTAAAGAGGACTCTCTCAGTTCCTTTTTCATAAAATAGTTCGACAGGACCGAAAAAGTGATAAACTATCGCCCATCGAACGTTTTGTTCAAATACTTTTATGAGCATGAACAGAACAAGGTCGCTCGACCATCTTTTCATTTTTATGGAGAGTGAAAAGAGCTTAAAGGATACTCCTTTGCGTTCGTCATTTTTGTGTTAACATGAAGAGTAAGAAAAGACAAGAAAAGTATATGCAGTTATGTTGTCATGTATTTTCGAGCGTGAGAACGAACGAAGACTGAGCTCGAGGTTTTTCTAAAAACCCTAAAAAGTAGTCATACATGCGAAAAAAAAGAAAAAATGACTGTACTCCTTCATTTGGACTTGAAAGTTGCTATATCTACAAAAAGTCACACTCATAGGACTATTAAGCATTAGGTTTTATAGACAAAATAATATAAAAAATCAATAGAAATGGTAAAAAGTAAATAAATATGGGTAAAAAGGGCTTTTACCATTTCATTGTGATTTTGCCAAAAACTTTGCCCAATACACCACATTTTCCCCCAATTTTCTTTGCTCAATCGCGGGATGCACAAGCGACCATTCGGCGAACCGTCTTCGCCAATGAGGTAAGCTCTTGATCTTTTACCTTTTCCATGGTTTATTTTTAGTTTTTATTGGCAATTTTCAAGGTTTGAGGTCCATTTTAGGGCCATAACTTGCACTCAAGCATTCTCGCAGGTTGGCCATGCGGGACCTACGAGAATCTAGTATTCTCACAGGCGGCCTTAAGGTCACCTGTGAGAATCTCACATTGTGCTAAGGGGGCACTTGTGGGGACCGAAAATTGAAATTTAAAGTTGATTTTTGCTCAATAAAAAATGTGTCAAGTTTTGAAAAACGTTGTTGACCCTTCTCTCCTGGCTCTTGTGCAGGTGTTTGACCATCACAATGATGGAGTGGCAAGAAAGAGAACATGAGGAGGAGGATTCCATTACCGAGAATGACCTGGGTACCATCGCTTCCCTCCGGGACTGTTGGCTCTTGAAATTCTTCAGGATGCCGGGCATGAGGGCCCAACTCAGATTGTTGGAATACCTGGTCCATATGTCGGATGTGGACCAATAGTTATTTCACGTGGGATTCCACACACTGACCCTAGATATAGAGGATATCTATTTTCTAACAGGGTTATCATGGTGTGGATACCATGCTACTTTGACTGGAGGCAGGGGTGACAGACTCCCCATGAGTGAGTATTGTTGCCAGTATTGTGTTCCTGAGGCAGAAAGGAGAAAGGGTAAGGTTGCTATTTTGGGGGTCCAAGACTTGACCTTGAGAACCATCTTGTTCACTATAGCATGCATGGCTGGGAGCACATGTCCACACATGGCTCTGTAGAGATACTTCCAATATCCCATAGAGTGTACAAAGCCTTAGGTCTTTAACTGGTCTAATGCAATTCTGTGTAGTATGAAAAGAAAATTGACTAAGTGTAGAAGGGGAAACTTGAAGCAGTTTGGGTATGGATCACTTTTGGTGTCCTTCTTCCTCGAGAGGGTTCCAATACTAAGATTATAGGTTGATTGGAGTTTAACGGCCCCATAGGATCTAAGAATGCTAAGGTGGTGCAACCTCATGGCTCGTCACATAGCTAGGCCTATCATCAAGTACAATGATTCATTTTTTGACTGGTTAAGGCCGCAGATGATGATGTGTTGGACAACTGAGAGGGGGGGGTGAATCAGTTGTTACCATTCTTAAACAATTATGCTTCTTTTAAACTCTTTGCAGAAACACTGAATGATGATCAAAATAATGCAGGGAAATAAACAATGGCACATTCAGCATCAGTCACATATATGAGAAACATGGAAATAGATATTTCCCGAGGAAACCCATTCAGGGTAAAAAACTCTTTTTCTTTATATGATAAGTAATAGTTACATTCTTTACATTATCATACATATGAGCACCAACTCATAATGAGGCTACAACCTCAATTTTGCAAGTTGCTACTTGCTGAGAGCACCAACTCTCTTTTTTCTCTAGCACCCACTACAAGGAAGCACCAACTCCCAGGTTTCTCTAGCACCAACTAGAAGGAAGCACCAACTCCCTGAGTGTTTCCAGCACCAACTGGATGGAAGCACCAACTTCCAATCATACAGGCAACCAACCTATATACAGAGAACAATAGTTCTCCCTTGCACCACCCTGCCACCCTGGTTTATCTGGATGTAACCAGATGGAAGCTACAAATCCCTATGTTCAAGCACCCACTTGAACCTATGAGGAAAATAGTCCTCCCTAGCACTTCCCTTCCACCCTGAAATATAAATCTTTGCTACTGAACCTTGTTACAGTGATATAATGTTCACTAATGGCTTACCAGACTCATCATTGTTCTGCTGCATTTCGTTGCTCTGTCTGCCTCACTGCCTTCCTGCACACATGACTTGCGTTGTCTGTTCTTCTGTTTTTTATGCTCTATGCACCATGTCCATTCACTGCACAGTTCCTCTTCTGTTCAATTCAGCTGCTGCACTTTGATCCTTTTTCAAGCATGAATCACCTTCAACAACAACATCCACGGCAACTCCAGCAGCAACAACAACTTCATCTCTTCTCTGTACCATGTATTTATAGCTTCTGTGCACCTTGTGCATGTAATATTTTCCATTCCTCTGCATGCTCATACTGCGCCAATATCCTCCACATCTCAAGTGCTCTGAGTGATCATCATCGTGACTCTTCAACTTCTCTGGCAGTTCAACCCCTGTGTCCATCATCACTAGGTGTTATGTCGAGATTCCTTTTTCTCTCCGGTAGTTGAGACTCTTCATCTTCTCTGTTACAATCGAGCTCATCCTTTCTATTTTAGTTATGAGCTCCAACCCTCATCCAGCTGTCAATTTCCTCCACAAATTTTGTCTGCATGTACTCTTCTCTTTAGCTCTTCGATGGTGTGATCACCGGCTGAGACCACGCGCTTATGCATAAAGCACTTTCGCGATTTCTCATTTCGTGAATCTGGAGATGAGGCATCTCGAATCTCCAAGTCACGATCCCTAAAATCCCAAAATGGAGCTTATCTAAACTGACTCCTTCCCTTCTCATGACCACTGGCGGTGACCACAGGCTATGCCAAAAAGGTGCTTCATATTTCGGGAGTGTATAAACTTCATCGATTCTGATCGATGGTTGAAATCTCCATAGATCCGACGGTCCAGATCTTATCGCAATCTCGCATCTCACTATTCCTTAGATGGAGATTCTCGTCACTCCAAGTCGCGATAGGAGAAACTCCAAGATGGAGCTCAGATCGACGGTCCACATTCTTGGTGAATTGACGGTCTAGATCTTATCGTGAATTCGCATCTTGCAGTTCCTTAGATGGAGGTTCTTGTCACTCCAAGTCGCGATAGGTGAAGCTTCGAGATGAAGCTTAGATCAATGGTCCAGAACCCTTGGTGATCTGACGGTCCAAATCTTATCATGAATTCGCATCTCGTGATTCCTTTGATGGAGGTTCTCGTCACTCCAAGTCGCGATATGCGAAACTCTGAGATGGAGCTTTGACATGCTCTGATCTTCTGCCATGTGTCCCTCTTGGATCAATGGTCAAGATTTTATCTAGACTTTGCAACTCCACTAGCCTTCATTGTGCCTGATCAACGGTCCATATTTGGCCTCTATCTAACAGTTGAGATTATTTCGCGATTTCGCATATCGCGAATTCGGGAAGTTAGGGAACCCCATTCCTTTGACTTTCCAGTCAGTGACATGACGATCTTCTACCATGCGTCCTCTTGATCAACGGTCCATGACTGTCCCCGATGGATGGCCAGGATTCCTTCACAGTTTTGGGGAGTTGGATGACTCTTGGACTTATCCGCCTTGCAGCTTCACCATATCTAACGGTTATTGAGCCTTCGTATATACCCCAGATCCTATGGCCCAGATCTTCTCGTGATTTCACCACTTCGCGATTTCGCTGCTTCACGATTTCGTCCACCTTCGCGATTTTGCCGCTTCGCGATTTCATCCACCTTGCAATTTCACATTCTTGATGTGTAAGTTCTCGACACCTTCAAGTCCTGATCTACGAAACTATGAAATGGAGTCAGACCAACATATTTCAGCATTTTACACTTCACCTCTTCAAAATTTTAATGAACGTGCAAGTTCTCCCTGATCCAATGATGGTTGGATCTTACGCTCAGATATGAAACCTAAGATCTGTCCTCCTCTTCTATGCATTCTTCTTGTCTGAATTCATATCTGACGGTCATCGGGGATTTTGAATAAGATCCAACGTTCATTGTTGATCCTCCTCTTCCATTATCACTGTGCTGCTGATCATGCTGATCTTTGCCATCGCTATTCTTGCCATCAATGGCAAGCTCACTCCCAACTATAAACCTTCCAACAATCCTCTGCACTATCTCTTCTGAACTTATCGAGCTTTCTCTGTAGCATCTTCCTAAAATACTTCTGATACTTCTTCTTATACTCATGTCATCTTCGTTGTTGTACTTGCCATCAATGACAAGCGTACGATGCCTGTTAAACATTTGCCAACATGATGATTGGCGACTACGCATACGCTGGTTTGGATTTTCGAGGGGATCTGGATTGGGCCTTGCCTGAGGATGCTCAGTGGGGTGACCTAGGTAAGACGTACACATTTTGTTCTTTTAAAATGTTTTTGCAAGTTTTATCATATAATTTTTTTTTATGTTTGTCCAATAGCATATCAAAAAATTTCTTTTTGATGACATAGATGTGCGGCCATATCGGCCTCCAGGAACATCTCCTATTCAATGGTGAGGAGAGGCAACTCCAGTGGTGAGATGGGACACCGAAGACTACGAGCTAGTGGAGAAGAACCTGGAGGGGTTGACTGCAGACATCTCAGATATTGCTATCAGAGATATCCCTAGACGTTACCAGTGCCATACTGTGGGTGTGTCAGAGTCTATCGGTCGACTGCTTCATAGGGTAGCCCGAGCAGTTGTGTGTTATCGTGAGCGTCACCCATGACACTATTTTGTAGAAGCTATGAGCTTCACATTTTGATATTTTTGTCCTTGGACAGAAACTTTTTGTAAAAACTTTTGATCGTCATATACATATATACGGCTTCTACCGTCTTATTTTGTGTTGTGTGATACATGTGATATGTGATTGGTTTATAAATGGCCCAAATGTCTGTCTAATACATAGTTAGCTAATGCATCAGTCAATGTATTTAGACATCTAGAAATGTGCTAATACTCAATATAATCAAAATAAGGTTCCAAGAGGCGAATTCGTAAATATACTCGTAATAAAGTAGGACTTCAAATAGCATAGACATTACTTAGATGTAGTACTAATAGCTGCAAATCAAGTCATACAACCAAGTGGCGGATACTGAGTAAAATAACATCAATCAACAATTCGATGATGATGCTATATTCTGCAATATTGTTGGTCGCATGATCGAGACACATACCTCGTAGAGTGATAAGTTCGTCTGTAGGGGCGTAAATTGCCCAAGCAGTAGAAGCAAGGTTCTGAGTACTACGGCTAGCACCATCGGCGAAGCCAATATGGGGTAGTGAAGACTCCAACATCTAGAAACCAAGCACAACGTAACATAAGCGGTCGAGGGAAAAGACCAAATAATGAAAAATCATACTACAGTAACACACAAAAAGTATGATACAATAAAATACATGTACTCATGCATAGGTGATCTTAGGCATAGTACTTCTTTAAGTACAACCCATTTTTGGGTTCACTCAAAGGGATACTGTCATAGTCTACTAACTCATAAGCTCCTTTCTCCAAAACCTGTCTAACGATATAAGGACCTCGCCACATAGCTTCAAATTTTCCTGCTCCTAGCATATCCCGAGCTTGTTCGTAAAGGAGAACCAAGTCACCTTTGGAGAAAACGCGAGGCTTGACATGCTTGTCATATTGGGATTTGCCATGTTTCTTCTGGGCTTCTATGACTAGGGTGGCGTCATGACGAGTTTCATCCAATCGCATGAGATACAACAGACGTTCTTCTTCAGTAGAAGTATTTGGGAGGAGCTCGACGGCTAGTTTTAGGGAGGGTATCTCAAATTCAATCGGTAGGATGGCTTCTAGACCATAGACTAACTGGAACGATGTAAACCGGGTAGTAGACTTAACGGATGTCCGATAAGCCCACAATGTTGAAAACAACATCGTGTGCCAACTCATTTTGTGAATCCCTATCATTCGTCGAAGCATGGTAATGAGGACCTTGTTAATTGCTTCGACTTGGCCATTGGCTTGTTGGTAATAGGGTGTATAGTTTTCATGGAAAAGACCCAACTTTTCAGTGATTTCAGACATCATGAAGTTTTTAAAGTGGCTATCGTGATCAGTAACGATAGCTTGAGGAACACCAAAATGAGCTATGATGTGATCGAATATGAATAATGCTATGGTATTTCTAGTATTGTCAAATGTTGGCATCGCCTCGGCCCATTTCATAAAATAATCTACGGCTACAATAATGTATCCATGCCCCCCGTCCAAGTGAGGGTGACATGTCATGAAATTGATACCCCATTTTTCAAAAGGACCAACGGAGACCACAGGGTTTAGAGGAGCAGGGTGTGATCATATTTTATTGTTGTAGGTCTGGCAAGCGTGGCATTTTTGGATGGCAATTATACAATCGTTGAATAAGGAAGGCCAAAAATACCCTGCTCGCAAGATCTTCTGGGCAATAGCATACCCAGACATATGACCACCACAGGCTCCAGAATGGTAGTCATTTAGGGCTTTCTCAGCTTCATCAAATGTGAGGCAGCATCAAAAAATGGAGTCAATCCCACGATGATAAAGAGTATCGCTGAGGATAATATATTAACGGGCTTGGTAGCGTATTTGACGACGGTCAGTACTAGACAAATTGGGCCGGAAAGTATGGGTTTAGAGATATATGATGATATCTCCGTATCAAATATCATCGGAACTAATCAGGAAAAGGGATTTATCGGATAATGAATCGACTGCTACATTTTTTGTCTCAGAGTAGGGAAGGTCGCATATCAACTCGAAAAACACTAAGGATTTCTTGGACTTAGTGTGTTCAAATTCTAAGTCAAACTCCTGGAGTATCATGATCCATTTGGAGTATTTTCCCCCTAGCAGTTGACGTGTAAGAATGTGTTGCATAGGGTTGCAGTTAGAAACTACCGTAGTCTTGCAAGAGAGGATATAGTGTCGGAAACGTTGAACTACTTGGACGGCTGCCAAGGCTAGTTTTTCAACATGTAAATACTTGGTTTTGGTAGGTGTAAGACTTCAATTCAAGTAATATATGACATGCTCCTCGTGAGAATCATCCTCCTGGATGAGAACCATAGCGATAGTGTAGTCCGAGGCTACGAGGTAGAGGAAATAATCGTGACTGTAATCAGGTGGGCAAAGGAGTGGGGTACATGTCAGAGATAGTTTCAAAGATTCAAAAGCTTTGTTGGTAGTGGTATCCCATATGAACTCAGACCCTTTCTTGAGCAGTTTCGTAAATCCAAGAGTTAGCTTGGAATAGTTCGGGATGAAATGACGAAGAAAGTTTGTCTTCCCTTGCAAACTTTGTAACTGGCGGAGTGAGGAAGGAGAAGGGAGATTGAGAATCACCTCCAGCTTCAAAGGATCTACCCTGATCCCTTGATGTGAAACAATAAATCCTAGAAGTTGGATAGATTCTATGCAGAAAACACATTTGTGGGGATTCAAGTGTATATGGTAAAACCGACAACGAAGGAGAATGGCGCGGAGGTGTATTGGATGATCTACCCGATGCATGGAATGAGTGGGTAAATCATTGAGATATGGCTGCACAATGTGATTGATATCATGGAAGGCATAAGACATAGCACGCTGAAAAGTTCCACCGGCATTTTTTAAACCAAATGGAAGTTTTCGACAGGCAAAAGTGCCCCAAGGACAAATAAAAACTGTTTTGTGTTGGTCCACGGGAACGATATTGATTTGATTATATCCGAAGAAACCATCCATCAGAAAGAAGATTTCACTTCCAGCACAATCGTCGATGATCTGGTCGACGAAGGGGGTAGGAAAGTTGTCTTTACAACAAGATTTGTTAATATCCCTATAATCAATGCACACATGGATTGTGCCTTCTTTCTTGTCAATCAGGACAAGGTTGGAAACCCAGTCAGTGTAAGCCACTGGGTAAATAAAGCTAGATTTGAGAAGTTTCTCGACTTCAAGCTTAATAGCGGTCACTTTACGTGGGTGGACCGGACAAAGTCGTTGCCGAACGGGTTTAGCATCTAGGTATGTCTTAATCTCATGTATCACAATGTCAGGTTCAATACCTAACATTTCTTCATAGTTCCAGGCGAAGATGTCATGAAATTATTTGAAAAGAGACTTGTAGGTGACAATTTTGTCAAGGGAACACGAAGCTCTGATATGCACATTTTCGACAATTCCATGTTTTATAGATATGTCGAGGGGGATGGTGGGTGAGATATTACTTAAGTTCCCTTCGTAAAACACATTGTGTGTACACTCGGGAATGGTAGAAATGACAACAACAGTCGATGGGGTCGAGATTCGTTGGTAACCCTTGATGGTGTGTTGTTTCGAGAAGAGGATGGAACGATGATGTCCATTGTCGCAAGGGGTGTCTTCCATAACAAACATAATCATCCATGGGAAAAATGACGTGGAAAGGATCTGGTTGCCGATTGAATGGCTTGATAGGTGGATTCGACCGGACTCAAAGGAATTTCATCACCATAATGAAGATGATCATCATGGTTGGGTACCATCCTTGGGTTGTAAGACACCGGGGTTCCGTGAATAGAGGTGGAGATCATGTTGATCGAGGTGACAGACGAATGTGGAATATCAAGTGGTGGGATGGGGAAAGTACCCATCAATGAGGAATCTTTAAGAAGACCCACACCGACGTTCTCATATCCAGGGGAGGGTTTTGCAATGAACGGTACGTTGTCGGTACGTGCATCGGACTGAAAGAATGCCAATTGGTTGACGATAATGAATTTTCCTTGATGTGGGAAATGCACGACACGGAAAAGAGTCGACACAACTGCACGCATGGAATCAATCTAGCTACGGCCAAGTAGAAGGTTGTAATCGAGAGGAGAGTCAATGAACTCCACTTCAACTTGGACCGTTTTTCCTTCTAATGTAATGGGAAACGAGGGGAGAACACCATAAGGCTTGAAACCAGAGCCATTAAAGGCTTTGAGTGTGTTGTGGGATTCAGTCAAAGGAGGAGAGTCGATGGCTTTCCAGCAGGTAATAGACATGACACACATCAAGGCACTATCATCAATAACTATTCTACAAATGTTTTTGTCGGAGATAATAACTTGTATTTGGAATGCGAGTTGAGGAGGTAACCTTGGAATGTGATCTTCCAAGTCAAAAATTATTAAATTCATATCCGTAGGGTCGATTCCACCAATAGCTTTCAACAGTGCCTTCCGTTGTATAGGAAAACTCTGAAGGACTTCGAGGGATGACATCGCGGATGGTGCTTAGGCCAGATCTTCTACAATACTGTAGTTTTGGGCAGCACGTGCATGGGGATTGAAAGTCAATGTTCGAACAACACCCTTTGGAGGAGGGAAAAGAATTGTGTTGAGGCTCGGTCGTTCGAGATGAAGAGGACCATTGGTAGGTGGAGTTGTGGGAGAGGGTTGGACCAACGAAGGAGGTATCGCATTAATCTTCTCTTTGGAGGAAGAATAATCTCTGGCTCAAGTGGTAAGTGTGATGTCATTCTTCTTTGAATCGCTTGTACACATTAAGACATAGGATGTATTGGAAGGGGAAGGTTGGTCATGAATGACCAATTGGGCCTGTTGTTGAGAAGGGAAGGGTTGTGACAATACGACCGGAGTGGGGGGTTTCATGGTCCCTTGAAGGAACTTAGTAACCTCTACTCGTCGTGAACAATCCTTAGTGTAGTGATCATCACTATAGATAAGACAAGGGTATCGGGGTTTGCGCTTATCCCTATCGTCAACAAGTGGTGTTTTTGTTCTCTCTGCTTGCGAATTATTTTTTTCCTCCTTATTCTTACCCTTTCCTTTTTTGGATTTGTTTTTACCGACAGGGGTAGAGTGAACAACATTTACCTCAAAAGTCTTGCCGATGGGAGGGGTAGGAGATGAAGCATTTTGAACATTAGAAGAAATGGGTTTGGGGTTTTTTCTAGAGGTTTGGACAGAATGAGGTTGGGCATGGAAAGTGCCAATCACACCGTCTGTTGCATGAGAAGCAGCAGGAGTAGTTGAAGTAGCGGAAGTAGAAGGACGAAGCACATCAGGGAGTAAGTTGTAAAGAGTACTCGTTTGTGAGTAAATGAGTTCAAGGTATTGAGCATGACTAATCGCCTATTCTTCTGTGACAACTCCACCCATGGCGATTTCACGAGCAATGTCGTTCACGAATGATTTTGTGAACCACTCTTCTAGCAATTGATTGGGAAGTTTGAGTTTGATGAGACGTCGTCTCTGTCACCACTCATGAATGTGATCAGAGATATCAATGGCTTTGGTTTGTTTGAAAGAACTCAAAATCTCAGTTCCTGTTTCATAGCGGATCGGTAAATAGTAATGGGTGAGGAAATCCATAGTGAGGGTGTTGAAGTCGGCAAAGAAGCCTCATGGTAATTCTATTTACCACTTCGTGATGGAACCTATGAGGGTTCGCTAAAAAAGGTGTAAACAAATAGAGTCATCCATCAAGGAGTTGGATGAGCACCAAAGGTGAAAAGTCATGATGTGACTGTTTGGGTCCTCTCCTATTTTTCCATCGAATTTATGGATGTCGAATGGGAGTTTGGCCGGTATGGTGGGCCATTGAGGAGAGTGATGGATTGGATCATTTAGAATCCTCGATAGATCTGGGAGGTCCAGGGTGGCTAAGAAAGGTAACTGTCTATTCACATGTGGGTACTGGTGATTTTGGGGAGGGAGTCCCATCGGTAAACCAGTGGGACCATAAGCAGTCTGCATATAATGCGAAGACCCAGGCAGATTCGGTTGTTGGTGTGGAGGCCAGTAATTCGCAGGGTTGTACCTTTAGATCAAGGCATGGGGTTGAGCGTGCGATCCCCAAATAGGATTAAACCTACCTAGATATAGTTGGCATGTACTAGGGGGTATGACAAAGTTAGCTTGAGGCTGTTTCCCCCCAGTCGATTGAGGATTATGTTGTATAAGATGATTCCAATACTGGGCCAAGGATGGAGGTATGTTTTTTCCATAAGGTGGGGTCGGTGGGCGTTTCCCTCCGATTGGGGGTTGTGTCCCAATTAGGATTTGGCCTGCAAGGGGGGGTTGAGTTTGGACTCCTTGGTGAAATTTTCCACCAACAGGAATCTGGTAACTAGGTGTGAAAGACAAGATGGTGCCACTAGGATCAGTGCCCCCGATAGAGGATGGAAGAGGTCCTCTGAAAGGGGGTGGAGGAAGTTTCGGAATGAAATCGGGAAGATGGTGCCCAGGAGGAGTGAAACCCTCAGGAATCTCAGACGTGAGTTGTGTAGGAGCGGGAATAGAAGCATTCAACACATGATATCTGAGTAGAAGTTTCAGGGTGAATCTAGGCGAAAGTGGTGTGCCAATGGGGGCTTGGCTAGTTGCTGTGATCTCGGTGTGAGGACTCATAGTATCTCAGACCATTGTTTAATGGGTTGTTTGTAGAGGGATAGTCAAGATGTGGCTAGCTGGCGGGGCTTCTGTACCAGGAAAATAATAAGCAGTAGTAAAAGGTACTGCGTCTGGATCGGATGTTTTGAGTAGCTCAGGTGCAACAATGATATCAATGCCTACTCCTGAGCCAAAAAGATCCTGTCTAAAAATGTCGGTAGTCCAAAAAGGATCTTGACCCTCAGGTCCTAATAAAGGTCTAGTTGGTGACCCAGAAGACTGAATAACTAAATCTCCGGAAGAATTCATTCGCGCAATACGTCTCTCGGAGTCAGAATGAAATCGAAAGTCCTCTCGAGAATTAGTAATTTGGAACCATTCTAGAGAGTTAGTTCTTTCCACTTGTGGAGTGGCAACGTCTTGGACTTCACTCTGTTGAGGAGAGCCCTCCAGTGAGTTGGTAGGCAAGGGTTGAGAACCTTCTAGATTTTCTGGGGGTAAGCCTTGCATCCTACGTGAACGGCGTGGAGGGTCAATTGTGATCGAGTTAGAAATTGACGAAGGAAATTCTATGGTCAATGTGGGTAAACAAACAACATGCGCTAGTAAAAATCTAGGAAGAAAAACCAAGCAAACAAGACCTTCTAATTTCGAATTCATTGGTTGGTGATGAAATCCAACGTCGCAACGATGAGACAAGAAGGGGTTGGGCTAGGGTGGAAAAGTTACGTTGACGGCTTTCTTAATGGACTTACACCCTGGTTTAAGCTCCCACACATAATCGTGAGTATACCCTCCAAGGAGCTTGAGTGAGTTTGGCCAACGTCGATTCCAGGTACCGTGAAGACTTTCCCCTTCACAGTCACCTCATGTAAGACCCTAAAAATATAGGCTACTAAGGTTATTAGCAACAACAATAATTCCTGGGGGAACAGTCGACAGTCTGATCCACACGCAAGGGCAGGGTATCTAGCCCAAAATCAGCTTGAGAGGCTTCCACTCATCATTGTGGGTATACCTTCAACTGACCCGCGTAATACGTTCAATCTCTACACCGATATCAACAAAGCAAGGTGAGTAACTCTATCAATATCGATGCGACCTCAGGTTTGACCCTTGTGTGAGAAGAGCTTCCGAGGACAAAATGATACAAATGGAATTTGACACTCCTTATCACAAGATGCTATTGTGTTTTTTGTGCTTTGGAGAGTGTGTCTCACTTCCTATTCCAAAGCTCTAGCCTAGCTAATGTTGGTGTAAAAGAGTCCTAGAAAAGTTACTAGTTAAATTTTAAAATTGTGCAATATTATTAAAGGTTGTTGTTACTCAAAGGAGACGGAAATGAAATCAATGTTGTGTGAGACTCTGACCCAACAATGCATAAATAGGAATGAATGATACAATTTTTTTGTTCGATGAATCCTATTTACAGAAGGAAAAGAGGAGTTTTTTGAAACAATGTGAACTACGATGTATGATCTTCTCTGAAATGTCATATCAAACAATCATGAACAATGCAAATTCTCTATTCATTCTATTTCGATAATTGAATGCCAATATTTTCGAATAAAAAGTTTCTTAAAAAAGAGAAAATTTCTTTAATTTTTTATTAGAAACCAAACAACAGTGGTGGAACTAAGAAAAAACAAGCAACCAATGAAAAAGAAATACCCAACAAACACCCAAACTGATCTTTCAATGAAGACAAAAATAACAAACTGACAAGACCAGTCTCTTCAAATGCACATGGGAAACAATTTTCCACGTAATGAGCAATTGAAAAAGACAATTAATCCCAACTTTTAAACCGATCACCGGCTCCCAACCAAACAAGCACTCAGATTTCAAAACCAGAGATTATATCCTTGTTAAGAAAAGGTCAAGAAGTAATACTTGAGAAAAAATGAACAAGAAGATCTTTCAATTTCCAAAGACTAATCATTCACGAGATTCGAAGTCAAGAAACAATCAATCACTGGCTAGAGAAGTTCTTTATAGACACAAACAAATCTGGGCATCTGAGAATACAAAAAACCTGAATCCAAAAAAATTTCAAATGGGTTCGCAGGCTAGCAGTGGTGTAGAGTATGAGAATCAAGGATTCTCACAGGATAAACATAGGCAGAGTGCATGGAGTTCGCATTGAACTGAAAATCGGACTGCGAACTTAAGTGGTTCTCGTAGGCCACAGAAAGGTGCAGTGCGAGAAGGCCTGAAACTAAGAAAAATTTGGAAAAAGGGCAAATTTGTTTAAGGAACATCTGGACCCAGGGAGTCTATAAGGGTCTCCTCAAGACTCAGAGATTGATGGAAATGAAAAATGGTAAGTTAAGAGCAAATGGCCAAGGAAAAACCACCAAAAACCACCAAAAATTGGTTGCATCCCCAGCGAAGTCGCCAATTTTGTTATCAGACAAATTGGTAGGTGCAGACACTAACAGATCTCCCTAGATCCACCTGGATCTAGAAAAAAACAGGACAGGACACAACTCTTTCCCTAAGTTGTGATCATTGAATCTACTGATGAGAAGAAACGAGTGACATACATTTGTATCGCTTCCTAGGTCTCTATTGTTCCCACTTCGCTCCAGTGCTCTTATGAGGTCAGGACCAAGACAAAACAAACCAACCAAAGTGAAGATGATAAAGTATATTCAATGTCAACCAATGCATATGATCAAGGAGTTACACAATAAAGTAAAAGTGAGTTTATGGGAAAGGGACATGTCGTTGTATCATATTAAATGAAAGTAGAAGATACAACTTGATCGCCTTGATGTTGCAAGATTCCTTTTAGTGACTCTTGGTTCCAACACACACAATTGCTCTACAACTGTATGAAGAAGACTCAACACAACTTGATAGGCCAAATGAAGGCTTCAATCTTCTATTCAAGCAGAGTTCCTCACACAATTCTTTCACCAATTCTTCATTCAATCTTGCTTAACCTTTTCCATGAGAAACCTTTCAATATATAGGAGAATGAGAGATGGTTAAATGGATGAGGATGATCCCACCAAATATGAGAAGTCAGTAGAATGACAACCATGCTAATGCCAACTCATTTTCTAGAAGATTCCCTTCTAGAACCCTCGAGACCTCTTCTCCTTTCCAAGGTTAAAAACAAGTTTGCACCCTATCTATGGAGTAGCCTGCAAATAGTTCACACCCTAAGTGTGGGTAGCCTACGAGAATCAAGCATTCTCACACCCTAGCACATAGGCATCCTAGGAACTCACTTTAAAAATGTGTTTTTGGAAGAAGACAACAATCATTTTCCTCAATCAAAAAGTCCTTATTGGGAGCCTGAATACACCACTGTTGAGACATCACCAGAGTGACCAAAATCATGTGTAATAGTGGCATCTCCTCCCGTCCATAGGAGAGTATATTCTGTACCATGTAGCGATACACCAGCTCCATTTAACTCATTACAATATGTGTCCCATTTAGACGCTATATTTTCAGACAAACCCAGCTTCTTGCTGCCAATCCAAGACTCAGATAAAGTAATGGGATTTTGTGATGTCATAGCTAGAGCTAAGATTGAAATTTTTCTTTGATTCAAGATAGTGATTAATTCATCCGAGAGAAAAGATTTGTCTCCTAGACCAAGAATCCTATCTCTGCCAATATTAATGAGGTGACCCGAGCTTGACAACCAACTAAACCAGTGAATTATGACATGCACAGATCGAACTAGGCTAGTCCAAATTCTTGAAGCTGAGATGACCTTATGTGTAGCTAGCCTATACCAGTTGATAACCGTGGTATTTGGTAAGCATTTGTCCCTTAATACCTTCTTCAAAATTCCCACCTACGTTAGAACCTGCCAAAGAGTGTTCACAATCCGAGCCGTGTTGAACAGAGAAATATTCCCGAGACCCCAGCCGCCATTCTTTTTTGGTCTAGAGAGAATATCCCATATAGCACAGGTGGAATTGTTGAGTATCCTTGTGACCGTTCCAGAGAAAGTGGAACATCAATTTTCTGATCTTTGATATTACTGATCGGGGTATAGTTTCCATCGACATCCACTAAATCGACTGTCCTTCCTGTTGGAGCCGCCCTTGTTTTTACCTTCCAAAAAATTTTCAATTTTTGAAACTTGAAATCTAAGTTGACTTTCTTCCGAGATCTTAAAA